>JAHHUM010000464.1:0-126603 GCA_036173005.1 Crenichthys baileyi | reverse complement strand
AGACGGGTTTAAAATTTTTTTTTTTTTTTTTTTTTTCAATTAATTTAGTAAATTGAAGTTTATCTCAACCTAGCCTGTGTTGTCATGGTTCACATTTTGTATTTATTGCTGGATTTTTCGCTGTGAAGAGAAAAACTGTTGTTATGACTGGAGTCTTGATGAGTGACATAGCATTATTCTTCAGGGAGGAACTCTTAAACTTGTTTTCCCACCACACTGACCCCATCCGTGCTCCGTTTGCACAGTGCTTGCCAGGGTAATGATTTTGAGGAATCTTGATATTTTAGTCATGGCCAAGAATCACACAACAAGGCATATTAAAGACACTGGCAGGAAGTAACAAACACCAGATATGATGAAAATCCTCTGACATACAGATTTTAGAAAGACGTTCTGGTAAAGATAATTTCAAATTAGAAAAAGAATTAATTTATTAGCAAATAATATAAGGATGAACATTCCTACATATAAATATAAGTGTAGAAACAAGACAATTGCTTTGTGACATTCCCTTTGTGAGAGCCGGCAGATCAGACTTTCATTCCCTGCTTCATAACAAGGAAGTTTCCTTGCCGTGTACCTGCCTGTCTCTGACCCGCCATCCCACACACCAGTGACCTCTTTCCACACTTCTCACTAACATATTACCTGCATACATGAACGGTGAGGAGGCTTCTTAACTGATTAGTCATTATTGGCTGAGCATTCCTTCTTAATGACCATTTTTATGCCAGGTTTTAAATCTTATTTTCCTTATTGGAGTATAAAAACAACAAATGTTGATAGTGTTTTATCTGGCTAGTACAGGTAATGGCAACTACAATTCCCATTCCGGCATGTACGTCAACATGGTGATCAAGATAGGCTATCTGTTTAAACACAGGTTCATGTTGACTTCAGTCAGAGAAACAGAGATGGTAAAAATACATAAAGTACCTCAAACTGAGGTTCAGAAAACAGCAAATGCTGCTCTTTATGGTCAACTTCTATAAGCCAAAGCGAAGCAACCTAGCCTTAAAAGAGACAAACGAAGAACATAAACCATTCAAAAGCAGCACTTACCTACTGAAAATTTTTGTTCTTGTGGAGATGAGCCCAGATTCACTCAAAGTTCCCTCAAGCTCCAGGTCAGGTCTTTAGAAGTCAGTCCACGCTTCAGTTTCAGGAGCCACAACACAAAACAGCTGTCTGACACACCTTGCTCTGAATCAAATAAGTGTCCCTTCTTTGCTGCTGCGAGGATTTCCCAAAAACAGGGTCTGAAAACCGGCCAGACAAGCTCATCGCTGCAAAAGAACGCATAGGAAGCGGAGACTGAAACTACACACTTCCAAGTCTGCTTAAGGTAAAGCAACTATAAACCTGCTTGTCCTGCTTAACAACGCTCAGGACTCAAATTTCAAGATTTTCTACACCAATGAACTTGCATTTAGTTTGCACCAGTGGTACACATTATTGAGTAAAGAGAACAAATGAGCTGCATCCCCACACAGTCAGTGGACTGTGGGAATGATTCAAGCTGGCAGGCACCCAGTAGTCTCGGCTTCACTGTTAGGGAACACAGAGGCACTGTGACTCCCTCACTCCGACTGAGATCTTGTGAGGCTAATCCCAGCTTTAAAGAGACTGCCTTTTGTTAAAGGGCCAACGATAATGAGGAGAGTCTGTACAGATTCAGGAGAGAAACCGTAAAAACATAGGAGTGACTAGTTTGGTCATGAGCAGAATTTAGTGAACATGTCTTCTTTAAGATAGGAAAGAGGTATTCACAATGGAAGACATGACGAAAGCACTTCCTGTAAAGGAATGTTGGAAGTCCTGATTAAACCTCAGTAGAGAACCTTACAAGGGAAGCTGGTCAAAGTTTATGGGAAGATGGATGGAGCTTAATACAGAGCAACCCTGGAAGAAAATCTGGAAGACTGGGGGCGGACCTCTACCTTCTAGAAGGACCATGACACTAACCATACAGAGAGGGGTAACAGTGGAATTGCATATATATGCATTAGCATGGCCTAGTCAAAGTCAACACCAAAATTCAACTAAAATTTGGTTTGAACATCAACCATCTGTAGACGTTCAAAGCTGGTAAGTCTCACCTGAAAGGACTTGCAGCTGTAATTGTGGCTGAATACAAAATAATTGGTCATTTTTCTTTCTTTTCATAATGATGTGCTACTTTGTGTTTATTTTTCTCATAAAATCACAATAAAATACACTGAAGTGTATTGTTACCAGACAAAATGTGGAACAATCATGATCTTTGGGATTTTTGTTGTGTGTTTTGCTTTATTTTTAGGTTTCACTCTTGCCTTTCCAAGTTCAGTTTATTGTTTGGTTTTGGTTGACTGTGCTGCAGTCTTTAGTTCAGGTTTTCCTGTTTTTTTGTTGTCACCTTTGGTTGGGATCTTGATTCATTCTTAAGCTGTGTGTTTTTTGTTTGTTTGCACTTTTCTGGTGGCATCGTCTTTTGTTTCTTTAGTTGCATGTTTATTTGGTTAATTATAGTAATGAGACAATCTGTAGTTTGTTTAGGTTTTGTGTATTCTTAAGTTTTCATTTATGCTACAGTTATTTATGTTTTAGTGGTAGTTTTTGTGTCCCCTGATTTACCCAGTATCTTTGGACAGACGGACAGATGCTTTATTAATCCTAGAAAGGAAATATTTTATCACAGTACCATCCACACTAGCGCTAACAGAGTAACAATATAAAGTATAAAACACTATGTACATTAGAGACACTTTAAAGATTAATTATTTTGGCTTTTGTCTGGAAGAGGTGGCAGCCAAATTATTTAAATATTGTTGTGGAGTGTAATATGGTGTTAAAATAGTGTGGAGAGAGCCATCAATTCTGGCATCAAAGAAATCTAAATGAACTGTTTGGGATTTGACATGAAAAAGATGAAGTATAAAAACCTCTGAAGCCGGTTTAGAATCAACAGGTAACCAAATACAGGTACAACTTAAAAAATTTAATATGGTCACTCATTTCAGCAAGTAAGGTTTCGAAATTACATAGATTCATTACACATGGAATGCACAGAAACATTTAAGGTCTTTTTTGTTGGTTTGAGATTTGCCTTTTCTTTATTCGGCTCTTTCGGCCCACTTGGCAAAAAGTTGGACACCGCTGCACTGAATAGAAAGTAATCTGTTAATAGGCGCTGTAAATGCCAATGTAGGTGTATGTTTTATATCAAGTTAAATCTGACTGACAGTCCCCCCCCCAAAAAATGTTTTTGAAACTACCTAAATTTATATAATCATAAAAATGGCAGAGATTCCAAAGGGAGAACTTTTTCCCCTTCATATTTCTACCTTTGAATTTTGTTGTAAATTTAGAAATAAACTGATTAAACACAGCTAAACATATTTAGATTATGTCTCGCCATGTTTTTCTAGGACAGAGGCTTTAAGCTGTTTTTATTCTTAAAAGACAGGAGAGTTACGCCCAAACCGGCAATCTACAAAATAGCCAGTAGGGGGCGACTTCAACTGCTGCAAAAGGTTTACAGAAATCTGACAAATTCATAAAGTTAACTAAATTGTAACTTCAGTACTTCGTGTTTAAAATTTATTAGGGTGTCTCTTTTTAACTATAACTCTATTAATGAATTTAAAGAGTTATGACACTGAAAGAGTTCATGTGTGGGAAATAAATTAGACTAATCCACACAATAAATTAAAAAACAAATAAAGCTACCCTAATAAACCTTTTTTGCAACTAGCATGCATTTTGCTTGTTTTTGTTTTGTTTTTAAGGGTCAGAGTCACTTCATGCATTTCAATGAATAAATTGGACATCAAACATGTTTTCGTAATGAACAGAAAACTCGATGTGAAATACCAATGTTTTATTTGCAAAAAGATACCAGTCAATACATTGAATGAAGCACTGAAACAAGCCACTGTAACATTGCAAAATACCACTAAAAACGACAGTGTAAATTTTAGAGAGACAGAAAGAAAACAATATTCAATCCCAAAGGCATACATATGAAAGAAGAGGGCGTGTATTTACACCATGATAAAGTGTCCTGTATCTCTACAAAACAAAGTGTGATAGAATGCCTTGTTTAAGACGTTTAAAAAAATGTATTACAAATAGCTGCTAAAGAACAAGCCTTTCACGTCCCATTTATTGTGTATTTCTTTTTTATCAAAAGACAGTTATCTAAAAAAGGCACCACTGATGGTGATGTATCACACATCCATCTTTGATGGTGGCAGCCGCTTCATTCAAGACAAACATCATTTTTCTGCTTAATATGTTGAGAGATGTAAGAAGCTGTAAGGAAACAAGAACATTATAAGTGTGTGAGGTTCAACAGAAGAGGCCATTAGAGAGACAGCAATTACAAAATGGTAGTCAAAAGGATGCATCTCTGCTGCTGATATTATTAGCTGTTGTGCTGGCATAACAGCGCTCCCTGCAGGAGAAAGGTGGAGTTCACAGCACCAGATTGTGATGGCTTGTGTTCAGCAAGTGGCTGACAAAAAAGTTATTCAAAGCGCATCAAGCAGACAGACGCAGCATCACATCTAAAGACGCACGACTTTCAGACAGACGATTCATCACAATGAAATAACCCGATGAGAAAAGACAATTACTTTAGGCTCCTTTCTCATCACGTCTTAATAAAAAGGTCATTTCTACCAAGAAGGTCATTTCTACCAAGAAGAACAACTTTAGCAACTCTTGAATCCAAATGCATAGTTCTTAATTGAAAAGATGCTACAGGTGCAGCATTTTATGACTATTGTGAATCGGTGGTTAGGCATTTTGAAAGGTTAGCCAGAAAAAAATCTGTTCTTAATGAATTAGTTGCTCCTTGCTTTTGTGCTTCAGTCATTCGATTCAGAGGCTTCTCAGGCTTGATTCCCTGCTAAGAAAAATTCCCTTCGCCACATCTCAGTGGACACACCTTAAGAAGTCACATCAAACATAGGAATATGGAGGTACAGAATTGCACATAGAAGCGTAGAAAACCTTGTTCAGAGCAAGTAAAAACTAAGGATATGAAGAATCCTACACGGGTACGTTTAACATAAATTAACAAGATTTATAAAAATTTTAAACCCATACATGAAATTTGGACAAACGCATTTTCATCACCCTCCCAGAGTCCCTGAACTATGCCGAGCCATGCAAAAAGAGGAGAAATCCCACTACTGTTTAGCGCCATAATGCAACTAACTGCTTTAGATGATGATTTATTCTTTATGTTTTAAATGTGGCATGCATAAATTCCTTCTGTGCTTGCTCCAACTATCAAAAAGTTACATTTCCTCCTGTTTCAATTTATTCTTGGTCAAAATAACACTTTGGCTTTGAGACTTATTTCACCAGGTATGGTGCCTGGCAAAAGCATTTATGCTGCGTGAACCTTTTTGTATTCTGTCACATAGCCACAAAATTGGAATTTTGTATACATATATATTTTGTATATAGCATATCTGTGACATGAAAGGAAACTATAACAAGAATTTTAAGCTGATCATTTTCAACATCTTTACAAATTAAAAGTGTCCTCACTGAAAAGTGTGGCATGCATGTGGTATTCAGCACCCTGTACTCTGATGCCACTAAATAAAAACACGTGCAACCAATTGGTTCCAGGAGTAACCTACTTAGTACACTTAAGTCTGCCTGTGTGTAATTTAATCTCTGTGCTAACGCAACTGTGCTATCAACACCTCAGATAGGTAAAACTGCACATTACATTATAGTCCCTCACCCCCACGAAATATGATGGTGGTATCATTATGTGTGGGTACTTAGCTCCAGCATGCAGGGAAGCTTGCCAGAGTTGAACGTACGGTGAATGGAGTTAAGACAGGGCGATCCAGGAAGGAAACATGATATAGGTTGCAAAAGACTGGGGCAGAGGTTCACCTTCCAAATGGACAACCCTCAGCATAAAGCCTGAACTATGATGGACTGGTGTTGATCAAAGCATTTCTGTTAGAAAGACCCAGCCAAAGTCAAATTCAAATCCAATTTAAAATTGTTGGAAAGACTTTAAAGTTTATGTTCACAGATGCTCTCCATTCAGTCTAAGTTCTCCTGAGCAATAAAAATAGGCAAAAATTGAACATCACTGTAGTTTGTGGCTGATGACAAAAATTAAATAAGTTTAAGTGTTGTTAATATTTTTACAGGGCACCATTTATTGTTTATATCACCACTAGTTGCGGTCAAATCAAAAAGAAGAGGTGATAAACTGGCCTAAAGGGGAATTAATCAACTCTGTATTCAACCAAAGTGTATTCTGGGTCTACTTGATTTTGCTTTGGTTGTTTTTATGTACCATTAGGTCCTTCAATAAAACATAAAGACATTAACTTTTTAACAGAAAAGTTTCACACAAGTTAACATCATGCACTGCATCTTATGAAAACACAGAGGGTAAGAACCACTTATAGCCTATTGTCTATGTGAAGGGTCAAAGCAGATGAAACACCAACATTAGGAGGTGTAGGGTGCGATGCCTTTACATCTTCCCCTGCGGTCTGACTAGGCAAAATGAATGCCAGAAATTTTCAATGAACATTGTAAAAAGTCTTAGTGCTTGTTCTGTTGTGAAATTATATTTGATTTACTTACTTTCAAGGATTTATGACAAAAATCCCTTTAAACCAATGGCTGCATCCCAACTATCCCCGCTTGATTTTTCTTCTACTTTGACCGCGTGACGCTGTTACGTGTTGAGTGAAGGATAGACATTGTAGTGACATAATGGAAGCACATCAACGGACACTGAGCAGAGAGGTTATGGTGGATGGATGGCTGTACACCGTATTTACAGCAGGTTTAGAAAGACCCTAGGAATCATTAACATTCACACCGTCAACTGTTGGACGGAGGGACAGGAGGACAGTCACAAAACTGTAAAGTGGATAAAAAAGTTGTGTAACATGTGGCTGAAAATTCCCATTTGCTGCTTGGAAGTCTAAGTGAAAACTAAAGGTGCAACCCCTTATCAACATGTTTAAAAAGATTTTGTTTATTCACACAATCATAATACATAACAGCGAACAAGTGGTTATCATGTTTGAACATTAGTGAGTTGACAAGACTGATTTTAACAACAGTTTGTTATTCTCAAGCAGCAAATGGTGTCAAAGGGCCTAAAAAAGAGAGACAGAGTGGTTTCTCCTCGACAGGTGGCACTGTGAGTGAAGGGGGAAAGCAGCAGACGTAAAAAACTTCTGTGTTTCAGGCCAAAACGAAGGCTGGCTGCAGGAAGAAAGTCTACATCGATTCTCCAAGAGAGTCCTCATCTTCCAGAGATAAGGGCAGGTAGAGATCCTGGAAGCAGAGGACAGCATAGTTAACTATGAGCTTACAGTCAGAAAGTCAATATCATCAATTTGGAATTAAATAAAAGCACCTTTAAACATTTTTTTTACATTTTGTCACATTACAACCACAAACTTTAGTTTTATGTTGGGTTATTGGGGTTTCAAGTGCATGTGCAACACAAAGCAGTGAAAGATTCTGAAAGAAAAGGAAAGGATAAATGGTTTGGAACACTTTTAATAATAGCTTTCTTTATCCCACTTTTTATATAAAAGGCCAGATTTGTTGAGTGCAAAACTAATAGTAATCCTGATTCAGATTCTCCCACCTGTGGATCTCTGTAGGTTCTCCAGAGCTAATATGGGCCTCTTGAGTACCTTTGATTAATAATCTCCTTGCCCGGTCAGTCAGTTTAAGTGGACAGCCATATCATGGTAAATTTCCAGTTGTGTCAGAATATTCCTATTTCCAGAGGATGGACTGAACAGAGCTCTGAGATCATTTTATATTTAAGGACCCCATTTTATAGTCTAACCCTGCTTAAATCTTCTCCACAACTTTCTCTCTGACACACTGCTGTGGTTCTTCATCATGTTTGTTCTCTAACAAATTTCTGAGGCCTTCACATAACAGCTGCATTTACACTTGCATTAAATTACACACAGGTGGACTACATACCAGAAAAGGTAACTTCTGAAGGTTTTTTTGGGTATCAGAAAAAAGTAGCTGAATACCCAATGCCCAGCACACTTTCCTTCCTTTTCACATACATGCACTACTTTGTGTTGGCCTTTCACATAAAATCCAATAAAATCTGTTGGAATTTGTTGTTTTAAAGTGACAAAATGTGGAAAGTTTCAAAGAATATGAATACCGCAAGGCACTTGTAGATTAACAAAGGTTTGGGTACCTTCTGCTTGTTGTTCAAGCCTGGACTGGTGGGGGTAGAGGTGGGGGAATGCTTGGATATCGGGGTGGAGATTTGGCTGCTGGAGCCGGTCCCGTTGGCTGAGGCATCCGACAGAGCAGAAAGAAAGAAAAGAAAGAAGTAAAAGAGAGGGAGTGGGGAAAGAGTTAGAGGTGGCGTGGCTTCAGTAGTGTGCAAGACCAATCCAAACAGCTTTTCCTTGCTCTCTGTAAAAGTTAGTCCTGGGCGGTGGCCTTACTTGGCTCTGATCTAAAGGCACGACAAGAGGCTGATGAATACTCTGGCTTAGTTTGGCGGCATTTTATTCTCTCAGTCTGTGTCCTGAATTGTTGCTAGGAACCTCTGTTTATATCTGAGAGCAGTGTGAGGTGATGTAGCTGTGTGTTGTAAATGCCTTAAAAGAGTTTTTTCTATACGAGAAGAAAAGAGTGAACCAGATGGCCAGCTTGAATCTGAGCCATTGAGTGTCAAAAACAAACAGTGGATAAAGCTCCTCTTTTTTTCCCCCCAGTTGGCTTCACTTAAACACTCGGCTAGATGGAGAGTAAAACAGGCCGTTTCAGCTTGTTAAAAAGTTAAACTCGCTCCAAAAAACAGATAAATCAGAAGACCTACTACCTTGGAATCTTAAAAATCAGCTTAGAGATAAATAGCTCTCCCACAGAGACTGGACAAAAAGCCAAGTCTGTATTGAGACCAAACAGCCAGCTGTAGTGGAGACAAAGTAATGTTTTCTCTACAAAGAAAAAGAAACTCTGACTTTAGATCATCATGTTGAATTTAGATTTTAATATTTGTAAAGCTCTTTTTATATTGGCATACAACTTGGATACAGAGAGGACTGACTGCCACGTTTCTGAATGCGCACCAAATATCTCAATGTATTTTCATTACTTTCATAACTTTATATTTTTATTTGTGTCAGTTGAAAATGTTCAGCCTTGAAGACACATTTTAACATCGTCGTCTTCCGCTTAACCGGGACCGGGTCGCGAGGGCAGCAGACTAAGCAGAGACACCCGGACGTCACTCTCCCCAGACACCTCCTCCAGCTCCTCCGGGGGGAGCCCAAGGCGTTCCCAGGCCAGACAAGAGACATAGTCCCTCCAGCGTGTCCTGGGCCGTCCCCTGGGCCTCCTCCCGGTGGGACGTCCCTGGAACACCTCCCGAGGAAGGCGTCCAGGAGGCATCCGGTATAGATGCCCAAGCCACCTCAACTGGCTCCTCTCGATGTGGAGGAGCAGCGGCTCTACTCCGTGCTCCTCTCGGATAGCTGAGATCCTCACCCTATCTCTAAGGGAGTTCCTGGCCACCCTACAGAGGAAGCTCATTTCAGCCGCTTGTATCCGGGATCTCGTTCTTTCGGTCATGACCCAAAGTTCATGGCCATAGATGAGGGTAGGAACGTAGACCGACCTGTAAATCGAGAGCTTCGCTTTTCGGCTCAGCTCTCTCTTTACCACAACAGACCGGCACAGCGCCCATATTACAGCGGCAGACGCACCGATCAGTCTGCTGATCTCCCGCTCCATTCTTCCCTCACTCATGAAAAAGACCCCGAGATACTTAAACTCCTCCACTTGAGGCAGGAACTCTCCTCCAACCTGAAGAGGACAAGCCACCCTTTTCCGGTTGAGAACCATGGCCTCTGACTTGGAGGAGCTGATCTTCATCCCAGCTGTTTCACACTCGGCTGCGAACCGCCCCAGCGCATGCTGTAGGTCTTGGCTAGAGGGGGCCAGTGGACCTGGAGAAAATTCGACTGTGTCCCTCGTGATGCCCTGTGGGGGGTGCTCCAGGAGTATGGAATCGGGGGCCCTTTATTAGGGGCCATCCGGTCTCTGTACAAGCGGAGCAGGGGTTTGGTCCGCATTGCTGGCACAAAGTCGGACCTGTTCCCGGTGCATGTTGGACTCCGGCAGGGCTGCCCTTTGTCACCGGTCCTGTTCATAACTTTTATGGACAGGATTTCTATGCGCAGCCAAGGGCCGGAGGGGGTCTGGTTTGGGGACCAGGGTCTCTTCTTTTTGCAGATGACATTTTAACATATGAGACCTAATATAACTATTTAAAAAGGTCCTTGGCATTCTTCTGAGATCCGATCTCAGAGATAGGGTCCAGGACGTCTGGATCCCAGACATCCACTTCTCCAGTTCATTCTGGGGGATCTCAAGGAGTTCTGAGGGCAGAAGGGATACATTATCCCTCCAGATAGTTCTGGCTCTTCTCCCAGTGGGACATGCCCATCTTGATCAGATTCCCAAAACACTTTAACTGGTTAATATCGATGCAGACGAATGTCCAATCCTGCTCAACAGAATTGGTACATTGATGTGGTGGATGAGTTTGAGAACCCTTTGATTCGGGAGCTATGAAGCTCAGGGCTCTGGCCCCTGGGACGGTCTCCCATTGCATATTGGCCTCTGGGGAAGGGTCAGACACAGAGTGAATCAAAGACTGTAATGAATGGTAGACAACAAAGAATGGTGAACCTCACCCAGATTAGGGAGACAAGGTCACACCCTGGGGGAGGCATAGTAGCAGGGAGCTCGGTGGTAAGCACCAGCTAGCTCCTGGAGCACTTCTAGGCCCGGCTTAAAACAGAAAGTAGGCCCCTTCCCGTGGAAGGGTGTCAAGGCCGGGTGCAAGTGAGGTTCCAGGAGACGGTGCTTGATAGTCAGGCATTCTCCAATCATCACACAGAAAGTTGCTTGTGTTTTAGGTGTTATAGCCCATCATTTCCTCACTGACTCATTGGGTTCATCGGTACAAGTCAACAGATCCTACTTTGTGACTTAGGCAAAATATTCAACAGAGTACTGCTGTGCATGAGTGGAATAAAAATAATTTAAAATCTGAGACTAAACATGAGCAGTGGATTACCAAACTGCTTCAAAGGTATGCAACATATATAAACTTTGCTCACATGATAAAATACAGGGCTATGCAAGTGAGATGTTAACATACTGTCATGTAAATGAGTGTCATGGTGTTTAGGGCTTCAAATAAATCATCTGAACCATTTTCAGAGTCAAATGATTAGATACCAAACAACTTTAATAAATGTTTGAAAAGTAGAACTACATGCACAAATGTGAATTGATAGTTAATACGGGCTTAAATACTATACTACACAGCCAATGTCAAATTTTGATCAATGTCCTTTAGCAAGTCTAAGAGAAACCACAGCCATCAACAAACCACTGACATAATTATGATAACCGACAGCTCTTCTTGGCAGAATTGGTAGAGCTCATTTATATTGGTTTGTTTCCTGGTATGGACCTGGGTTCATGCAGGTGCCACACATTTCTAATAGGTTGAGGTCAGCTTTACACAAGATTAATATTAGCCTGCTTTATCCCTCCTAAAACCAGTTTGATGTGTGTTTGGAATCATTTTTATGTTAGTACAGTAATTTGTATCCAAGTATCAACCATCTGATTCAAACTTTAACACTGAGGTGACAGGCTGTTGGTTTGGTAGCTCAAGAACAACAGAGGAACCACCAAGGCTAACGCTGATCATAAACTGGAAGATGGCTGAACACTAGTGCCACGATGTCCAGTGAAGTGAGTTTAACATCAACATGGGCTGACAGGACATCAACTAAGAAACGAGTTGCTACTTAAAAAAGGAACACCTTTACAATCAACTGAAATATGCAGCTGTCAATTCAAATTATACAATAATCTTCTGGAGAAAGGTTTTACTGTCAATAAAAAGGGAGATTAAGCACTGGGGCCACACTGACAAGGAGAACTTTTGGAGCAGTAAAGAAAAGGCTTTCGAACCTGAGAAAACCATCTATCTATCCATGTATCGAACCATAAGTATTAATAAACCTGTCACTGAGGGCCCGGGGTTTCAGTGACTGATGGATACCATTAAATATTAACCTGCCTGTCTAACAAACAGCCGACAGATGTTCATGTAATCTTTGTTTACTTTTTTAGATTTATTCATGTTTTTTTATTTTACTCATAAGGAGCATCTTGAGCACCCTTATACTGAGTACTAGATTTCTGCCCATAAACAAAGGCTAATTTAAATTATGCTCAGTCCTAAATACAACAGTCCTGCGATCTAAGATAAAGGAGCTTATTTTTGATCCTGTAGTTTAATCCATCAGTGAAGCCAGATAAAGGACGACTTATCCTCCAGCACAACAAATTTGTTTTAAACCAATCATCTCAGTTATTTGCTCATTGGATGCAAGCCACCTTTTCCTCATACATTATTGAACTGTTATCCTCACCATCCCCCTTAGAATAAGGTCAAAGGTCAGTTAAATCCCTCTGCTGTCACATGTTGTTAAATTTGTTCATTTACAACACCATGAGTGGCCTTGTTGTTTTCTCCCATCTTTGACTGTGCTTATTACCAGGTGTGGTGAGAAAAGATTACATCGTAAGGTGCAGATTACTCACTCGAATCAGCAGGAGACTTGCAGCGCTTGATCGGACCGGGACTCTTTACGGAACCACGCTGGGCTTTGGCTCCCTTCATCAGCCTGCATTCTGTGGGATAGATAAATAGAAAGGAAAATCATAACTTTTTAATCCAAACTGAATAACTGAGCTGCATCTGACTAAGTTATCAATTAAAGATTGACCAGAACATCTGAGTGTAATGTCATCCCTTAGATATCTAGAAACAAAAAGAACACATTCCAGGATTTTTCACATTTTTATAATCTGGGTCACTGTAATAATCAGAGCAGACAGGCTCCAGACATTGCTGCTCCTCCCTTAGTGCATCTTCCATTCTGTTTATACTGTCAGTCTCTCTCTTCTCCTCCCCCTTTTCTATGCTCTTTCCCTTTTTTGATGCTAATTATACTTTCTGTCCTCCCTCCATCTCATGGGATCGCACCATATCAGTCTTCATCTTCACATACTACTGGATACAGACGTAAAAATTGGTGTGCTATTGTTTGGCAAGTGTGTCACCACCAGTCCTTTGACAGTACTTCAGACTGACAGTCAGTCTCGTCTGTTCAGGATTCCCAAAATAGCCCAGAGTCTGGTCGGATTCCTGCTTCTGTAAATGCTGTAGCTGCATAAATACAATGCCACTAGAAAGTATTCACACTGCTGCACTTTTTCCAATTTTTGTTATAAACTGACTCTAAAATAGAGATCTCAGCCTTTTCCCCTCCAAGATCTACACACAGTACCCCATAATGAAAAGGCATATACAGTTTTTTAGAAATATGTTGAAATGTTTTTATTGACAAATGCTTGTTAATAGAGTGTTGCATTTAGTATTCACACCAATGGTTTAATAACTTGTTTGGGCACCTTTGGCAGCAACGACCGTCTCAGATCTTGTTTATGTCTCTACAAGCTTAGCACACCTTTTTTTGAGTGTTTCCTTCTATCCTTCTCGGCAGATCCATCTCCAGCTCACTCAGGTTGGATGGGCATCGTCGGTGAACAGCCATTTTTAGGCCTTTCCAAAAGATCTAAAAATGGCTGTCTATCGACATTTTATAAAAATTTCTAAAAGTCAAACTAATTGGAGTTCTAGCACTCTGGTGCAGGTTTTCTTGAAGAATCCATCTGAATTTGGCTGATATCATCTCATTCTTTATGAAACTTATCAACCTGTTCCTACCACAGAGAACAATCCCCACAGCATGGCACTGCCACCATCGGGTTTTACAGTAGGGATAATGTTGGCCAGGTGATGAGCAGTGTCTGTTTATTGCCAGGCAGGTGGTTTGGAGTTCAGGCCCAATAGTTATATTTTGATTCCATCATTAACTCTACACTAAAGGGCTGTTTGTAAAACACATATTTTAAAATTCTGCCATTAGTCCATAAAGCACTAAATTGTCTTATGCCAAAAAAAAATTCCAAATTACTTGTAAAGTACAAACCATGTAGACCCCCTCAGGTCATCAAAGACCTGCTTACTCAGTGTTCCCAGGGCCACAACTAAACAACTCTGCTCATCAACTCTGGACCAAATTCTATGAAAACCTGAAATTTGCAAAAACCGTTTGCTCCTTCAAATCAGGAGGTCAAACATTTTTGTGTTTAATGCAGCTTTTGACCAAAGACTGACTAAAGTCCAGTTGGCCTGATCACTGATGAGTGACTGAAGCGTGATACTGAGTATTAGACTTGGATTAAAAGTAAACTTGAATTTAAATTCAGGTTTGCATTTTAATGTTTGTTCCTTTAATGCAACGCCTTTATAAAGCATTTTGGATACCCTGTGTATGAATGGTGATATATAAATTAACTTGACCAGAGAATTTTGTTTCTGCTGAACTCGCAAACTCTATGGCAGCTTTTGGAGCTCCTGCTTTGTGACCACTGGGTCCTTGCTGACCTCTCTGGCCCTTGCTCAGGTTGTTGTTCAGGTTTTCAAACTTCAGGAGGGTTCTGATGCCTCCAGACTTCCTACATTCCCCAATATTTGAGACCTCGGTGCATTTTGGAGCATTCATTCCTGCCGATTTTTATTTACACCCTTCAAAATGTGCGCGCTCACACAGTTCAAGTAAGGCGTTCTACAGACAATTCCTTTGATTTTATTGCTTTTCGCTTTGATATGGACAAGTTGGTTTTATTCTAAACCATGTGCATTCCACTGAATTTACTACAGGGAATCTCTGATCAACTGGTAGAAACACAAAGGATAATCAGATGCACCTGAGCTTAATTTTGAGCTTTGTACATACAATATGTGCCTATTATGTTTTCTCTTCGTCACTATGAGCCATTTTGTGTGGATTTTTGTTGTTTTAAAAATCCTAAACTCAAACTACATTGTGATTTAAGAAAACATAGTAAAATAAATGGGGTGTGAATACTTTCTGTTGTCACCATAGTGCAGCGGGTCCCACTAAATGCCCATGTGGGCCTGTATTTGACATTAAAATGTCTATTTTATTAGCAATACATGGGAATATATATCACGTCTTGTCCACACAGAAGCCCAGGAAAAACAAGTATTCCAGATATGCTCCAGGTTTTCCTCGGACAAGAATCTTGACTCCTTGAATTCAGAGAATGTAAGCATTTTCACTAGTCTATGTGTGGAAGATTTATTAAGGCTGTAGACTTAATGTACATGTGATACACTGCAGATAAACCTCCCTCCTCCACTTCTCTGAGGCCAGCTTGGTAATTTCGGCATGCTTGAGACTCTCAGTCATTTAGCATTGGCCTGGGGTTAGAGACTAAATGAAACAATTTAGCTTGGGTCCAAGGGGGAGTACGCGAAACGTTAAGGATGCAGATCATTACTGAATCTCCATGGCAAAGAGAAGGTATGGAGGAAAACATAATAACTCAGGCTCTGCTGCACTGCTGTGTTCAGATGAAAAGACTGCACGCTTCCAGGAGAGGAGACTATGTAGAACAGGGACATTAAAAATAGGTCCTTCAGGTCTGCAGGGAGCAAACAGACTCAGCAAGATGATTGGTTTTACATTTTCTCTCCTTGACTTCACAGCAGTATCAGCACCAACAGATCAGCTGGCCTAAACCTGTCACTTGACAGATTAATGACTCACTGACTTCTACCCTTTTCTATCCGAGCTGCTGGCTGCTGATAACGCTCTGCTTTAGCTCCATCTCTCACTGCCTCTTTGTCAGTATCCCTCAAGCATAGGTCATTTTTCCTCTCCCTCAGCTTTGTATATTAACATTCAAGCTGACCAAAGCATTAGTTCATGTGAGGGTGTTTTCCAATTCATCGTTTTCCAAGTCGTTCTGCTGTATCGACTGCTGTGTAGTTCATACAAACACCAGGTGACTGTCTGAGCTCGCATCATATTGCCAACAGTATTCACTCAATCATTTAAGTCATTGAATTCAGACGTTCTGATAACTTCCACATGTTACAGGTGTGTACATTTAACTCCTGTAAGAACACAGAGCAGAGTCGGTGGATGCACAGGTCAATGGTGCGAAGTGGTCGTCAACATTCAACAGTCAATAGCTAGAGACCTCCAGACTTCGTAAGACCTTACAATTCGGTACCAGCGCATAAAGTGTTTCATTGAATGGGTTTTCAGTAGATGGATCCAAGGCTTACATCACCAAGTGCAAAGTGTCGAACGTGGTGGTGTAAAGCATTAGACTCTAAAGTCGTGGAGACATGTTCTCTGTAGTGATGAATCATGCTGCCCTGTCTAGCAATCCAATGGATGTGCTGGGTTTGGCAGTTGCCAGGAGAACAACACTGGTCTATCTGCACTGGGTCAAGTGTAAAGTTTGGTGCAGAGGGGATTATGGTCTGGAGCTGCTTTATAGCAGTTGGGCTTGACTCCTTAGTTCCAATGAAAGGAACTCTTAATGCTCCAGCATACCAAGACATTTTGGACAACTTGATACTACCCACAGTTTGATGATGGCCCCTTCCTGTTCTAGCATGACTGTGCAGCAGTGGACAAAGGAATGTTAATGAAGACATGGTAGAGTGAGTTTGGTCTTGACTTGCCTGATTCAACCCCATAGAAACAACTCTGAAATGAATTAGAGCGGTGACTGTAAGTCAGACCTCCTTGTCCAACATCAGTGTCAAACCTCACAAATCTGCTTTAGTAATAATGGTAAAAGATTTCTGTCAACACAATAATAAACCTTGTGGAAAGCCTTCCCAGAAAAGTTGAAGCTGTTATAGCTACAAAGAATGGGTCAACATCATATAATCTATATTCTTATGGATTAAGAGTGGGGTGCGGGTGAAGGCAGACATATTTTGGTGAATGAAGAAAAGTTAATAATTTTGGCAAAATAGTGTGATATAGTATTTCATGCAAGACACAGCTATTGCAGTCATGCTCACCGTTCTCATCCAGTGAGAAGTCATCCTGTGCGTAGCGAAATTTCTCTGGTCCACAGGCAATGAAAACATCATCATCCCCAAAGAAGTCTTGAAGGCAGGTAACCTTTAAAAGGTAGAATACAAAATAGTTGAGAAACCAGCAATGACCCATCCAATTATATACAACCTTGTGCACTCAAATCAACCAGAACTTTGCATTCAAATGTGGGTATTTTCAGCTATAGGGGTATCACTGATGATTCAGGCAGATTTCAAGCAGAAGTGTTTACCATGTAGGTTTTGGGTAGCCTAAGCTAAGGTTACATGATATCAGGAAAACAAGCGATATTAGATAATGACGGGGATATTCCAATAACGATACGACTTGCTGTAAGTAAACAAATACTTAACTGAAGAGTGAAAATGTATTCTTGCTAGGGGTTCTTGGAAACATTGAACTATCCAAAAAAATTATTGACAAGCACAAAAGGTACAGCGCAAATGCCAACATGCCAACTTGTTTCTCACAATACTAACATTATAATGCTAAAGATCTGAGCTTTTTATTTCACATATTTTAAGTCAATAGCTATGCCAACTTTTGCCACAACTGAACAATAATCACAAAGTACAATTGGGAATATTTTACAGCAGATGACCCATATCCATCTGGCCAAGTGAACTACAAACACTGAAATAACTGCTTTCTGGATGTGAACTCAAATACTTTACATTTATATCGTTTTACAGAGTTAACAACAAAGATATTACTTGAGCAACTTTACCACTTTGTCTCAAACTTTGTTCAATATTAGTTCACTTTTGTTTAACAGCTCCACCCTGTATTTTTAGCTTAGCACCTATTATACAGGTACCGTTTCCCATTACTGATCACTTATAAATGAACTTGAAATCAATTTATGATACATATAATTCATATAATTATTTTTTTGTCAGATTTTAAAAACATGATGAAAGGAAAAGAAATTAAATGGATGGTATGAATATTATATTTTTATATGATTCAAGTGTTGAGACCCCAGCCATGGGTTACAACATGGATGAACATGGACTCTGAACTGTACATAATCAAAGGCTGGTATGAACTTTTGTGGAACTTTCAAAATAAATCACATTAACCTACTTCCTGCTCAGCCCAGGAAGAGGAGGAGTCAGAGCTGAACAAAAACGCTGTTTTCCAACATGGTGGCCTCAATCCGGCTGTACATCGCAGCTAATGGAGAGACCAGACCATGCCGTCAACGCTTTTGCATTTTAATCCTTTTAATAATGGTATTTTAAATGTACATGTTCCACTTTATTAAGGAAGCTATAGGCTTCCCTTTTGTTAGCGCCAACCGCTAACGGCTAAGGTAACACGTAACTTGCCGCCATCTTAGGAGTCCATTCAGAATCCTTTATCCAGAAAGATTGTTAGTTTTCAATCTAGGAAAATAATATTTCCCTAAATATTATTTTACTAAATGTGATTTATCTAAATCTAGATGTTTTATCTGATGTTGCTGTGTGATTGGTGGTTTAAAAAGGTACCAATTATTACTTAGTTAGTTCCAAGACTAATTTAACCTCATTTCCAGATTTCTCAAGATAATCCTAGGCTCTCAAACATAAATAACATTGATGGTAATGTTGCATCACTCTTCTGGTAATGGTCAACCATCTTTGATTTACTTGTTCATATTGTATATAGAGTTCATTGGTCTTCCTTATTCTTTAATTTTGCTTGGTAGTTTTAGTTGGATTGTTCTAATACAGTAAAACGTTTGTTGATTGAAATATGTTTGACCCTGACTATAGTTGACCTATTTTTGTAAATAAATTCTTATATTTTAAGAAATTCTGTGAATTTATTCCGTGTGTCCGCAGAATAATGTCATAGCTTGTTTCACCCTTTTCTCTATTGTCCTAATACCAACGCCTTATTGGGCTGGTATTCACAGGACAACGCTTAACATAACGAGTTATTATTTAATAAAAAATTAAAATATTAGTATTAAATAATGTGATTACAATAAAAATTATAACATAAGTAAGGAGTGTGAGGTTTATAAATCACATGATGCTCGTCAGCTTAAGACGAGCAAAACCTTTAGAATAACATGCCTTACATTCAGGGCACTTGAATGTCAGAAAATGTAATTTTGAACTGAGATGACATTTTTAAAACAATATTTTTGTTATAAATTGTGATGACTGACAATAGAGCCGTTTGAAAAGTAGGACATTCAAAGTTCTATATATAAAAAATAAAAACCTCTGTGTAATTTCACATGGAGACTGGGGTATTCCCAACATTTTGTAAATGCATTGTTGCAAACAAGCTATGGGAGGAAAAAATCGCGGCAGGCATCTGGAGGCTGCAGAACTGCTGCCTTAACTGAGGTTGCTGTAGGTCAGTGGGAAGACCAATCAGAAAACATTTCTAGGTAAATTCCAGCTTCTAAAACCACTATTCCACACAGACCACGAATAATACAAATCACAAGAAATTGCTACATTGTAGGAATTTATAGTCATAAAAAGTTCTTGAATTCATTAGTGATCTGTATTTTACTCTAAGTCAGTTCTTGCAATTCTTGAAACATCTGGAATTCATTGCAAAAGTTTTGAGTTGTTCAAATTTTGGTGCAGAACTCTGGAATCAAAAAAAATCTCAGTTAACTTTTTACAAATTCGTAGTTCATTCATAGGTATCGTAGCCGATTCTGATTTGATTTGTAAGCATTCCTTTGTATTCTTTACTCAATCAGGGGATTTGTAAAGCAGTTTCTTGCCCACAAAACAAAGGCATTCTCATCTTCCACCCTCAGCTCCTGCATCAGGCTGTTGCAGTAACCATATTGTAGTGTTGTAAAATGGGTGTTTTTACTCTCTTTCCTCCCTGTGCACCACCGGGTCCATTTCTCTCCAGTTCCGAGACCCAACCAGTAAAACCAGCAAAGTATTTACTTTGTGAAATAATGAGAATTACACTAGCCTTCTAGCTGCTGTCAGCTGCAGTCTAACCTGCCACCTGAGGGGGTTAGATTCTCTTCGAAGCAGTCGAACATCCATTTTGGAAATGATGCCCAAGCAGGGGTGAGGACAGTGATTAGGCTGGAAATATAAGATTTGCACCTTGTTACACAATAGTGTAAGGAAACTCAGACCAAGTGTCCACATATATAGTTAATATTTGGTTATTACATGTATTCGTCCCCCTGAACCCCAAGAAATCTAGAAGAAATTTAAATGCAAGGCATTACAAAGCTAAGTTCTTAGTAAAGTTTATCCAGTAACATACTAAAAAGTTAATTCATGTTAAAGAATTGAAGTAAAAAGCTGTAGGCAGAAGCTGCAGTTCTCAATTGGTCTCCATTGTATTTTACTCATCTAGATAACATGCCTTTAGCCACACTTGGTTCATGTAACAAAACACACACACACAAACAAAAGACACAAAAGCCCCGACAAAGATGATGAGGCTACACCTTTTCTATAATGTTTAAATGCCGCAACTTCCTTCCCCTGGGTCTATTCAATCAGCAGCTGTTGAAACAATATGGCCTACTTAGTGGACAGATGTCTTAGGGCCACACCTTCTCCTCCACTCTCCATTATACAGCCTGACACGCCTGTTAAAGCCATTCAGTCTAAAAGCTGCTTTATTCTTACTGGAGCATCTCTGTCAGACTTCCTGTTCGATATTCAATACCTGTTGAAATCTGATTTCTGAGCTAAAGACATATACAGCAGTACTACTGTAACCAGATCACTCTGCTGGATACTCATAGAGGTCCACAGTCTGAGAAACAGCTCCATGCTTGGATGAATGCCAGGGTAGTCAAGATGCATCATGGTTTCCCTTTGTGATGCACATCTAAACTATGAGCTGCAGATAATTTGAGAACACTCCACCCCACCAGCTGCCATGTTGAATCTCAGTCCTGCTGGACAAGCTAAATGTGTGTGGTGGTGGTGGTGACTTGTTGGCGTGGCATCTAACAGCTGTACAAAAACTCCACACCCCCACAAAACTCCCCAGTTACAGGCCCTACAGAGCCATGCTGGGATACTGAGATGTTGCTTTGACTCCGGGGATCAAACAGTTATTGGTTTTTATGCCAACCCCAGTTTACATGCTACACATTTGGGTTATCTGGTGATTTCATGGTAAGGAGATTAGATACATGTTACCATCACTATTGATAGTTTCGTGTGGCAACAGAAGCACCTGGCTTTCAGTCCTAAAATGGAAGCATCAGGAAGAGCTCCCACCCCACCCAGAGCTGAAGAAGATGGGAAGAAAATGGGCTGGAGGGTAGACAGCAGTTTGTTTTAATAGCTTTAACAATAGAGCTGATTAAAAGGATCAAGATCTAATCCAAACAAGGGCAATCTTAATCCTCATTAACTAAATCTGTACTCAAACTCAGGATTCTGATTTCCTCACATGCAGACCACAACAAAGATTTTAATTGTTCAAGAACCAGTTCGACCTTTTGGCAAAAAGAATTCTGCATAAAATTTAAAACAAAAATGATTCACATGCGGCCTTGAATTTGGCTCATAAATTACAACTAAGACCCAGCAATTGAGATCACTCTTCATATGTTTTAGTTGGAAATCAGAAAACCACCATGTTTATTGTTGTGTTCAGAGACTCAGCTGACTACAATTGTAACTACTGTTGTATTTCAAAAAACAATTTCTAAAAATTGTACACTCTACAAAGTCACATGTTTGCAAATCGTTTTAGTTGAAGCACTAGCATCTTTTTGAGCCGGGCTGCTAATAAACCGAATTTCCAAGTACAAATTGCAACTTCAAGGTGTGTTAATTTAAAAATGGACCTGGGAACCTCCAATTTTCAACTTAAATGGCCATGGGTTTAAACATGACCTGCATCATCCTAAAACAAAAACTATCCCCAATATGTCTAAAAACAGGACAGATCACATATACAGAGATGCAATTTAGAGATTGACTTTCATATCAGAGCACTGTAGCCTAATACATCAAAGAAAGGCTAAAAGAACCCATCTTTTCATTCAACCATCCATCGCTTTGTACTTATCCAACATCACATTGCTGGGGTTACAGGTCCAGAGGGACAACAAGAGAGCTTTCACTCTCCAGCCTATTCTCTCTGGGTCATTCTGGGGGACCTCAAGACTTATAGACCCTTAAAATAAAGAACAGAAAATGACATTCTCATCAGATGTCTGATGAGAATGTCCCTTTCGGCTGGGAAAGTTCGGCTGCACTCCGAACTTCCCCTGGATGATGGAGCTCCTCACACCATCTCCAATGGAGGATCTCATTTCAGATGCTTGTATTTGTGATCTCATACTTTCCGTTGATCTCCAAATCCTGTGAACTTAGGTCGGACCATTGATGCACTGGTAAACTGAGAGCTTTGATTGTTGCCTCAACTGTTGTCGTTAATCATTAATCTTCCAAAAGAAGTTTATCCCTCCTACTCTAACATTTATAGACTAGTCCCAATTATTAGATCAGATCGTTTTCCAATCACTGCACTTAGAAAAAAGATCATTTTCAGAGTTCTTGAATAAACTCAATTTCCAACACCTGTTGATGTACTGTCTGTTTTATGTTTATGTCGAACTCTCAGCAAGCCATGCAGCCGCTATTTGTTCAGCCAGTTTTTGCAAATTACGCCCCGTTGTCCAGTTTGCAAAACTGTATTTTATGTAGCTGAGTTAACAAATACGAGTTTTTCACTATTTTCAATTAATTTTATGGTAAAGAGAGACTGCAGTTTACAATCGGTGTTATAGGAGAACCTTTTCTGTAAGTTTCGTTTACATATGATATGATTACATGTTACAAGCTTATTTATCAACGAGGTGCATCAACACAGAGATAAAATTAGCATTAGCCTATCGTTTCAGTAAACTGTTCCACATTGAAATATTGTTAGCAGGGGAAATATATCAGTTTATCAAAGTTTAGTGTGAGTATATTAAATTGGTCAAATAAACATAACACTAAACCAGTGTATACAACACTGAAGAAATACAGTGTTTTATTTAACTACACTTCAAACCTATCAAGTTTTCAAGCCTATACATGGCATTTATTTTGCTGAGTTTTGGACTTGGCATCAGCAAATGCCAAAATGATTAACCTGCCTTGGATGCGATTGGGTGGAAATGTCAGAATCCCTCTGTCACATGAGAGGGGAGACATATACCATCTATGGAAAATGTTGGTCTAATTTAAGAGGCAATCTCTCTTGAGGGGAAAATGTCAACCATAGCCACCCAGGAATGCTATCCAAGGATAACATCAGAGGCAGACATATTCCATTTAACCTTAAGATAATCAAAAGCACAATATATTACACACGAAATTTTAGTGTTGATGCATTTTAGTGTTAACATTCCCTTTTGCGTGGCAATCTAAGGCAGGGGGTCTGGGATTTCTCTCCAGACTCTGGGTGCCCTCCACCCTCTGCCTCACCGAGCCCATCCTTAATCTGTGCCTCACCAGCTGTCAGAACCACATGACCCCATGAAAACCACCAGCCCCTCCATCAGACACGCAGTGATCCACCTACTACTACAACTGAATTATTCAACCTTGCTCAACCTTTACTCACTTTAAGATTGTTACACAGATGGAGAATTAAATTCTGTAGAAATGTAGCAAATTCAAACAATATTCAAAAAAGATTGAATGCAGTTTTCTTCATTAAATATTAATGAATGGTATCAATAAGATGAGAAATAGGCAAACTGTAGTACCTTTTATGGCACTTCTGTTTCTACCAGCTGATTCATACTTCAGATCATCTGTTGAGGATGCACACTGAAAACAAATTACTAAAAATAGTTTAATCTCATCTCTAACTTGACAATATCATATCAGTTGGTTTGTGGAGAAGTGCAGCCATTTAACATCTGAGTGATGGACTTCCCTCTAATGCTCCAATGAGTCAGCAAATCGTTAACCAGCAGAGTTAATATCATTGATTTTACACGTATCTTGTCTGGTCTGAAACCACACAGGAGTGGCTAAAAATTAAAGACTACAAATAATAAGGAGTGCCCCTTAAACGTTTTCGGATTTTGTCACATTATGGTAAAATCTGAAATTTGTGGCTTATATTCTGTCCCCATGAGTCAGCACGTTATAGAACCACCTTCCACTTCAATTGCAGCCTTTTTGAGGCATGTTTCTAAAGGTTTTGCACGTCTAGATACTAATGTTTTGCATATTCTTCTTTTCAAAATAGTTCCAGTTCAGTCAGATTAGATGGAGTGCATCTGTTTACATCCATTTTCAAATGTGTGACTATGCTTTGATCTAAACTGTTCCATTGTAGCTCTAGGTGGATGTTCAGGGATGTTGTCGTGCTGCAAGGTGAACCTCCACCCCAGTATGATGTCTACTGCAGACTATGAGGATTGACTCATATTTAGCTTGAGCTATTTTCCTAACAGCCAGCTCTGACCAGCTTCTGTGTCCGTGATGAAGAAAAGCATACCCGCAGAATGACGCTGTCATCACCATGTTTCACCATAGGGATGGTGCGTTTAGGATTAATAGTTGCGTTATGTTAATTTTTGCTCTCATCTAACCAAAAGAACATTCTTTCAAAAGAATTTGACTTTTTATGACTTTCAACAGTTGCAGCATTTTATATGCATTGCATTATTATTATTCATCCCAAAGGGAAATTAAATGTTATGTATAAAGGAGCAACATAAGAGGAAATGTAAAAAAAGCGACAAACCTTATTTTGTGAAACACCCACACCATTCCCTTAACTGTAGACACAGAGACCTAATCAATGGTGGAGTGGAAAATTCCTCTCAAACATGTTTGGTCAGTTTCAAGGTTTCACAGACTGTACAAGTTTCTCAGTTTTAGCTTCAAACTTGGAAAATCAATGCAGCTCATAAAAAAAAATTAAAAAGTATTAGTAGTGGTATATTTGATGAAAACCACTTATCTGGTCTAACAGAAGTATTCTGGACCAGATCTCAGATCTGTCTATGACCCCTGAGCAGCAGCGCAGCATTATAACATTTCTGTAGGTGCGGCAGTTGCATTTGGAGCACAGATGAGCCACTTACAGAGGGATGATATCTGCACTGTCATGGTGTGCAGCTGGTGCCCGATGCTGGTATACGCCGCCACCGCCCCCCCTTCTCCAGCTCCAGGGAAACAGGCCTTCCATTTGGCTGACTGATGTGGCCTGAGCCTTATTAAATCGAGCTTCCTCATCTTCCCTCCAGGTCATGCTCACTTGTTGATGTGGTATTCATGGAGGAAATCAGAGCTGTTGTGCAGTCCTGAATGGGAAGATTCATGATTCCATCAGGGGGACCACACCCCTCTCCTGGCAGTCATTTTCAACATCGTCTGTGTTCATATGTGGGTGGGCGAGTGAGCAAAACGTTGAGGTAGTGGGCTTCTGACAGATCGGGGGGGCAGGGCAGGTAAGACTATGTAAAGAGCCCACTCAGCGTATCACAGCCATTGTCACAAGCTGAATCCATCACAAGAGAGCTTATTGCCATGACAACCGCTTCCACAGCATGGTGAGAAGCAGGCAGACTGCAAGAGCCCTGATAACAGGGGAAAGCAGGCTTTTTCTTGTCTATTATAGGGTGCATTTAAGACATTAAAAGCCTGAATGCATCTGTATTTACTGAAAATTTTGCACCCATATATTAACATTGAAATGTTGCAAATCCTTTATTGTCTAATATACTTTGTGCCTATATGATGCTTTTCAAAATCCTTTTTTATTAATAGGCTTAACTTTTAATCTTGGTTTAAAAGTTTAAAAAATTTTATCTAAAAAGCTTTGTCCCTGGCTTTCTTGCACATATTTCACATGTTCCAGCTTGATGGAAAACCCCTTATAGGTGCAAATTGCATGTGCAACAGAGATAAGCATCCCTGCAGACACCTTCATCAATGAGAAATGAATACAAAATGGCTCCGAGCAATTTAATAAGTGGCCTTTAGGAGCAGGAAGAGCTAATTTTCCACATTTTGTTTTAGAGACTGAGTAATTACTCACCATCAGTGAAAATAAAATGATCCTAATTTGCTCCAAGAATGAAACGCTGAATCTAGTGGCCCCACCCTTCCCTCTATTGAGCTGATTGAGCTAAAAAGCACCTGCATTTGAGAGGAAAACGGCAATGATTCTGTGCTAAACTCTGGCAGAAAAAGGAGGACCGCAGTCAGCGGAGTCCCCACAACACCGAGGAAAAAGAGGAACACACTGCATGATGAGTAGCCATTTTAGGAATGCAAGCAAGTGCATTTTTGGACACGTTTTTATCTTCATCAATAATCAGGTCTTCTAAAATGATATTACCATATTTCAAACTCAAGCCTGTAGTGATGGAATGTATGCAGGTAGCAAACATAACGTGATTTTTTTTTTTTTTTAAACACCAAAGGCTCGCATTGATGGTGGAGCTCTCACACCCGCTGCAGGATGTGGGATCCGACAGACCGGTCCACACCAGCTGGGCTCTCTTTGTGCCTGGGATGTGGTCTCCTAGCAACCAAACGAGAAGAAAAAAAAAAAAAAAAAAAAAAAGAGGAGGATCGGCTCAGAGTCAGGGAGGGGCGAGCACTGCATCAATTTTAGCTTTCCACCAGATCACCTTCACCACATAGCAGCTGCAGTGTGCCTCTGCAAACAAAAGGCGCCACGATAACCTGCACAAAATTCCCTCACATTTCTATACTCACCAATGATAGAATGTCCTGCAGACAAACCAGACATCAACGTGGAACCAGCTCTGACTAATATCAATAATCATAATCAATATGCTTAATTCAGTGTGGCATCACATCTTCAAAAATGCATGACAAAGAATTACCATGAAATGACATGAGAAAGTAATGAGAAATGAAACTAATTACAATCTTCAAGAAAACCATTTTAAGGCCTCATGCAGCCAGACTGCACCCCTGGGAGAGGGCATTAAAATCAAATCCTTCCCATCTATCATTTCAAAACACCTCCCCTCCTCCTGAACACATGTTTCTGGCTTCAATTCAAAAGGAAGGAGGAAAAAGACAGGGCACAACACTGAAAGCATAATGTAACCTACATTTAAAGCTGCAGAAGAACATGTAGCCACATCAAAGTAACAGATGTCCAAATCCACATGTTTTTACACATCCACCTCACCTCTGTCTCAGTTCATTTATAGTAATTTACAATATTCTGGAGAGCATCTGATTCATCCAGTTAATCATGAGACAGAGCTTAATTTTAAAACTAAAAGAAACAGTAAAATCAATACTTTTATTACGCTACTGAACACATATTGCTATGATTAATTTTGCTGTAAAAATGGTCTCTAGTTCACATAAAAACGGTAAGATGACCCTTTATTCCTGTCCTCACACCCACTATGTTCAAAACTTTACCTGACAAGTGCAACATATCAAAGGACTTCCCACAGCCTTCCAGCTGGGTCCCCTTGCATGATGGGTAAAATTGTGTTTGGAAATTTTTATCCGAGGTTCGTTTCTGAGGCAACAGTAATATTCAATAAAAGGTGTAACTGCCATCCCAGCCTCCTTATGCATTCTCTCACAAACTAATAGGCAATCACATCTAAATACATAAATATGAATTATATTGTTCAATATAATATTCAATCATTATTGTAACTCTTCTGATGTATTAATCACCACATGTTTGAACTTTTAACTTAACTCAATTAATGCCTCACCTCTCAATGGGACAAACCATCTGCTGTACTTCCTGAAGGTACAGTAGTTATGGGGTCTAAGCAACTTAAATTTCTTTTTAAATGTATATAAATAGCATTTACACAGCCTTACTTTTTTTTATTTTTACGTATCGTCAAATTACCATCACAAACTTGTTAAAATGTTAACATAATTAAACTCCAACCAGGCCGCAAGTCTTTTGCAGCTTCAGAATTGCTTTAGCTGCCTTATCAACTTTTACCAGCTTAGTCGTCTGCCTGTCAGTTCAGGTGGATGGTCATGTCTTCGTAGGCTTGCAGATGATGGACTAAACAGGGCTCTGTCAGATTGGGACATTGTTTATAACTTAATCCTGCTTTAAGCTTCTCCACAACCTTCTCCCTGACCCATCTGCCATGTTCTTTAGTCTTCATGAAGCCATTTGTTCACCATTGTTCTCTAACAAACCTCTGAGGCCTTCACAGAACAGCTGAAATTTATTAAATTATACACCAATGAAATATGTTTACAGTTAAGTGACTTCTGAATGCAACTGGTTGCAATGGGTTTTATTTGGGGGTTTCGATGTAAAGGTGTTTGGATGCAAATGCACAGCACACTTCATATTTTTATTTGCAAAGAAATATTGAAAACTGTGTCTCATTTTATACTCTACTTTTTGTTGGTCAGTCGCATGAAATCCCAATAAAACACACTGGAGTTTATGGCTGTACTCTCAAAGGTCAAAGGGTCTGAGCACTTTTGAAAGACACTATAAAAGGTTGTTCTAGACCAGCTCTCAATTGTCAGATCAGCTTGTACAAATTCATATAAATACATAGAGGAACAATGGGGACAATATGATAAACCACACCAATGTAGGGCTTGATCCTTTATACACTGCTGCGGTGGGAAGATGACAGAACATCCCAGGACTTTAAAACCTTTCAATGACAGATGGCCTAAAATTTAAGTCTACAACAAAGGCCCGAAGATAGCCTACTAATGTTCTGAACCACAAGACCATCAAACTGATGGAAACCGAAGGTCGCAATACAGACTGCAGATAATGGGAATAATTGCATACAAAGGTTGCTGTCATGTCCCTCTGCATTCTCATGTAGTCACCTCATCACTATTGGTCATGAGCAAACAGTCTGCCCAACCTATGAAATCCTTTAATCTCTACACCTGTCTGTGCATGGCTGAATAAACCTGAATGAAAGGTAGCTCTGACCACAAATTTCCCTTTGTTTACATACTGAAAGATAGTGTCTTAACTCCCCATCA
Source organism: Crenichthys baileyi (assembly GCA_036173005.1). NCBI lineage: Eukaryota > Metazoa > Chordata > Actinopteri > Cyprinodontiformes > Goodeidae > Crenichthys > Crenichthys baileyi. The sequence continues at coordinate 97,568 of JAHHUM010000464.1, read as the reverse complement.
TTCTGGTGTTGGAGGCTTTAGAGGAAATCTAAACAAATGCAGACTGATAAAACGCCTCTGCAGGGTCTCACATTTGAATTTTAGAGAGCTGTAGATTTTCCGTTTTCATCTTGCCTTTCAATGAACTTGGATTCGCAGGGAAAAGGCACGATGCAAATTGTTTTCCCCAAAGAACAAGAAGCCCCTACTGAAGGTGTAACATACCTGCTTGCCATCAAGAGTGTAGATCCTCTTGACCACTCCGCTTTCGAGCTTGATGGCCTCCGTGATGTCGGTGAGCACCTGCTCAAAAGAGTGCGCCGTCTTCTTGTTGAGCAGGACACGGACGGCTTTGCGCGGCTTTACGCCACTGCGCATCACCGTGACAAGCTTGGGCCGGATAAAGTCTTTGCCCTCTCTGGACTCACCGGCGGCCTTGGCAGCCAAGGACTGCATGTTCTTCTGGCTTGCTGAGGCCTTCACATTCACAGACCAGTTTGGATTGACGTTCTTTGTATAATCAACTTTCTTGTACAGGTTCTCCGATGCACAAACATAGCTTTCCCCTGGGGAGGCAAAGAAGAATTGAGTTAGTGTGTTGAGGCTCACTATCTGACACCTGAGATTCTCAGAGAGCCAATGCACCATCTGACTCTTTATGGGAAATCCAGACCAGCAGGAGAAATTGCATCTATTCTCTCACATCATTTAATAAATCAAAATGTATTTCCTTTATTTTACAGAAACCATTTTTTACTGTTGTCAGTTTTTTTATTCAGGTCTTAAAATATTTTTTTTCACAAGCTGATTTCTACTTGATTTCATATTCAAAAAAGGCAGCAGGAGGAGTTTTAAACGTTGATAACATAAAACCCATACTGGTGCATTACTATGTTTTTTGATACATCAACTGTAAATGGAAATCTTTTTTTTGCACCACCATAATCTTACACCAAAAACAGAAATACAAACTAGAACTTTCGTACATTTATTAAGTGAAGGAAAAAAGTCCTGTTCCAAGCAAAAAGTTTTTTTTAAGAAGACTAAATGTAGCATAATTGGTAATACTCTTAATAACTTTAAAAATATGTTTTTTTTTTATTTTATACTTTAGTTTTTCTAGGAACCTTAATTGAGCAATCTACCAGAAAGCTTTTTCAATTCCTGATTTTTATCTCTAAGGACTTTAATCCAGTAGAGCAAGAGTAAGGTTTGCATGTCATTCATTTTGATTATTAAAATAAATCTGACTTTCTAGCTTTTTGGTCAGATGAAGGACTGATTTCCCTACTCTTGTTTTCTTTTTTTAGATATATTCCTCTGTGTATGTGATAAATTGATAACCCTCTTTTCCGTTTTTGTTACGCTTTGTAAACTCGCCATCTTTCCTCATAGGAAGAGTCCACCCAAATCTAAACAAATGTGAAGTACTTGATAACACAGCAGTTTGAAATATCAAAATTTTCCATACGCATTTTGGGTTCTCCTAAATTGCAGCAACACGAGAAACATTTTCCTGCTTCCTGCTTGGATTTCATTTACAGAAATTTAGCAAGTCAAGTTTCATCCTGTTGAAGCATATTTCTGAACTGACTTTTTAAGTTTCAAGGTTTGGCGTTTTGACCAAACCTCAGAAGAAAAGATTTGTTTGAGATCTGAATCAAACCCGTAGGTCACAGTATTTTTGGTATGAGGGCAGAGAGACGGTTTGGGCAAATATGAAAAGGTTGTTTTACTTGGCTTTAGTCAGATTCCTTTTGAAGCCATTTTTCCTCCCTGTGAATGTGAATACAATTTCTATCACCAAATACAGACCACCGGTCAGTAGCAGCAATGATGGCAGCTTTTACTGCAACTAACAGGTCGGGATGCAAATTAAAAGCTGCATTTTGTATTCACATTTTCCTAACTGGAATTTCCCAATTGTAAATATATTCACTGCTTTAATGAGTTCAATGCTGTTCATTGGAGTGACGTTGGAATATAAGATCTGACATGACAAATTTTTGGATTGTTAAAGGCTTGTTGAGGTGATTAAACTAACCTAAACTGGAATTTATCCCGACTGTTATAGACATGCCTTTCTACTCATGGATCGGTTACTAGTAAAACGGTACATCACTGTAGTAGACATGAAACATAGAAAACAAGCAATATAAGGCTGGGGAGAGTTGTAAAGCGAGCACTCACCTAATAACCCAACAGAGAAGCAACACAAACATATTCAGGTTGACATGTCTTGCCTTGACATTGAAACAGAAAAGCACTGGGAACCGTCACTCGTCATAACAGCAAGGCTAAATGTATTATAGAAAATGTGCTCTATATTACCATTTTGAGTGTTTTCCATCTGTCATGTGTATGTTGGATTTGGAAATGTTGGTAGACTGTTGGTAGACTAAGGTTTGAGTAAAGCTTCCAGTGCACAAATTGTATAGTATAAATGGTAAAGTAAGTCTAAAATATCTACTCCATGGTCATTTTGTCTCTAAATTGGTAAAACTTGATTTTGCCGCAACTAATCTGTCTCCCACTATATGACATCTTCTCTGCTCCAATTGTAAATAATTCTAATTGTATTGTAGCTTTTCAAGAAAATTGAAATCTGCTAAAGTCATTAAAAATTGTCAAAAGGTTAAAAATATCTAGAGTCATGATATCTCTACACAGAAATCCAAAATTCTTGGTATATTTACACAAAATGACCAGCAAGCGGCACTTGGAAAATCAGATGGAATATCAAGTTTTTCCTAAGCTACTGTCCTGTCTGATATCTTTTTTATTCTCTAAGCAAAAAAGGCAGTAGAGGGACAATGACAAATGAAAAAAGGGAATCCAGAAGGAAACAATTAGGCCAAATTTGGAGAAACTCAAGCTAAGACAAAGGGCACAAAACTAGATTACACTGTGCAGAGGACGCTGGGTAATTAATTATATCCTACAATGAGGAAGCACAATGAAATGTCCCCTTCAGCCACTGGGCTGCCGACGAGCCACACATGCAACCCGCTATAAGCAGCTTAAACAGCAGAGATCACCTTATTTTGAACAAATTACACCTGTACACTTAATTCTATCCAACTAAACCCCTTTTAGCGGAGTCACAAAGAAAAATATGAAGAGATTAAAGATAAAATCAGTTTCTGCATACTCAAAATACATAGAAATTCAGTTTGAAGTAGTTTCATGAAAAAAAAGAAAAATAGATAAATCAGGCGGTAATGGTTTCAACCGTCATCCCATGCCGAGGTATGAGGAGGTGACTTTGAAGTTCAAGATAAAGCCCCCTTAAAGCCTGAGCATACACAAAAGGACACATCGAATCAATTTGGGGTAAGATCGAAGACACCACATTACCAAGCCGAAGAATTATAAAGTAACTAGAAACAGAGGTAAATCAATGTTTGGCAACTGAGGCAGTTGAAGTTATATTTGTTTATACTCATCTGCAATACAGTCAGACTCCAGTCAGCAGTTTCATTGTTAAAGAATTCACGAATCACCAACATGTCTACATTTGCACTGAAGTCAGAGACTACAAGGATAGTTTAGACCAGATGGAAAAGACTTCTAAAGTCAGGACATGATGTTTGAGCCATGTGTTATTTAGAGGAAGGAAACCGACCCGAGATTGCTGATAGTATTTGGATTTATTTTAGTTTGGTCTCACTACAACACTCTTGTCTCAAGAGCCAAAAACAAATCTCTGAAAATTTTCATGATTCTGAGCATGTTACTTTGGCATCTCACCGTATTGTGGATTGTTTCATGTTACAACCACAAATTCAATGTACTAGAAATGCATGTACAAAACTAACAAAGTAGTGCATACAGGGGTCGGACAATGAAACTGAAACACCTGGTTTTAGACCACAATAATTTATTAGTATGGTGTAGGGCCTCCTTTTGCGGCCAATACAGCGTCAATTCGTCTTGGGAATGACATATACAAGTCCTGCACAGTGGTGAGAGGGATTTTAAGCCATTCTTCTTGCAGGATAGTGGCCAGGTCACTATGTGACACTGGTGGAGGAAAACGTTTCCCGACTCGCTCCTCCAAAACACCCCAAAGTGGCTCAATAATATTTAGATCTGGTAACTATGCAGGCCATGGGAGATGTTCAACTTCACTTTCATGTTCATCAAACCAATCTTTCACCAGTCTTGCTGTGTGTATTGGTGCATTGTCATCCTGATACACGGCACCGCCTTCAGGATCCAATGTTTGAACCATTGGATGCACATGGTCCTCAAGAATGGTTCGGTAGTCCTTGGCAGTGACGCGCCCATCTAGCACAAGTATTGGGCCAAGGGAATGCCATGATATGGCAGCCCAAACCATCACTGATCCACCCCCATGCTTCACTCTGGGCATGCAACAGTCTGGGTGGTACACTTCTTTGGGGCTTCTCCACACCGTAACTCTCCCGGATGTGGGGAAAACAGTAAAGGTGGACTCATCAGAGAACAATGCATGTTTCACATTCTCCACAGCCCAAGATTTGCGCTCCTTGCACCATTGAAACCGACGTTTGGCATTGGCATTAGTGACCAAAGGTTTGGCTATAGCAGCCCGGCCGTGTATATTGACCCTGTGGAGCTCCCGACGGACAGTTCTGGTGGAAACAGGAGAGTTGAGGTGCACATCTAATTCTGCCGTGATTTGGGCAGCCGTGGTTTTATGTTTTTTGAATACAATCCGGGTTAGCACCCGAACATCCCTTTCAGACAGCTTCCTCTTGCGTCCACAGTTAATCCTGTTGGATGTGGTTCGTTCTTCTTGGTGGTATGCTGACATTACCCTGGATACCGTGGCTCTTGATACATCTCAAAGACTTGCTGTCTTGGTCACAGATGCGCCAGCAAGACGTGCACCAACAATTTGTCCTCTTTTGAACTCTGGTATGTCACCCATAATGTTGTGCGCATTTCAATATTTTGAGCAAAACTGTGCTCTTACCCTGCTAATTGAATCTTTACACTCTGCTCTTACTGGTGCAATGTGCAATCAAAGAAGACTGGCTACCAGGCTGGTCCAATTTAGCCATGAAACCTCCCACACTAAAATGACAGGTGTTTCAGTTTCATTGTCCATCCCCTGTATTTGTGAAGTGGAAATGCATACATGGTTTTCTAAACTTTCTACTAGAATAAAAATCTGTCTCTTCCAGCTTGCACATCTAGAAACTGGCATTTCTGCCCTTTATTCTTTCCAAATTAGCTCAAACTCAGTCTGATACTGTCTAAACAGCCAGTCTGCCAAAGAGTCTGAATTCGGTATTGGTCTGGACTTTGACTTGGCCATTCTAACAAATGAATAGGTTTTTTTGCCCCACTCTCAAGACATTCAACATACTTAACATGCTTTCTTTCAGTACTGCACTATATTTAGCTCCATCCACATTCCCCTCAACTCTGACCAGCTTTCCTGTCCCACAGCATAATCCTGCCACTATTGCACTTCACCATTAGGAAGGTGCATTCAAAGAGCTGACCAAAAAGTTAATCTTTGGCTTCCTTGTTCCACATTGTTTCCATGTTCCCTACATGGCTTGTGGCAGAATTGACTTATTATGGCTTTCTTTTAACAATGGCTTTCTTGTTCCATCAACAGATTCTCCCACCTGAGCTGTGGATTTTTGCAGCTCCTTTAGAGTTACCAAGAGCCTACTGGCTGTTTCTATGTGTATACCCTTCTTTGTTAAATTTGAAAAAGGGAGACAATTGACTGGCTATGAAATTAGCCAAAAAATCTTAAAAAACCTCCTCTAAACCAGACCTTTGATTTACTGCAGTAACATGACAGTCTAACACTGCACATCGCTGCATCTTTTGATACAAAATACAGTTTCTAAACTTTACAGCCAAAACATTTTAAAGGGATATTACAAATGTATTTTTGGGTTAAGCTAAAAGTAAACTTACCTTCCTCCAGCTCGTCCAAAGACGTGATTTTTTGTGATCCGTCAATGGTGAAGATGAAACGGACCCCCTGCGGCAAATTGATGTGGTCAGACAGGGAGCGTGTAAGGTCGGCCAGGAGAGAATCGAAGGTGCGAAACCGGTCGTTGGCCACGGCGTACACAATGCCCTTGAAGTATCGGTCACCGTTGCGGTAGAAGCGCACCTTTTTGGCCTTCTTCTCGTTGGTGAGAGCCTGCAGGGTACGTGTGCGGTAGAAACTGCAGTGGGCACTGTGCGTGGGGCTGGGGAGTCCATTCATCCGTCCACCACGAGGGGTACGGGACGTCTTGTCCCTCTCATCAAAATGCCCAAAGTCCAGCTCCATGATGGCTGTGGTAGTTGTGAATGATGTGATGTTGGTGGATCAGTTCTGGAGAGCCTGAGAAGACAACATGTGAATCATAGTTACTAAAATAGGATCCATTCATTCAGTATTTATTACAAACAAATTCTTCTGTTAATTTTACTCAGGAGGAGATTTTAAGGGGATCTCTCTCAATAAATGTGTTAAAATAATGGTGGTTTCTTAATCTCTGATGGCAAGAATAAAGGGCGGGTTTAGAGCATTAGCCTTTAAGTAGGAGTGAATTGGTTTCTTATACAAAGCAGGGAATCAAAGTCCTGCCAGTAACTCAACCTAACCACTTCAAAGATTGTGTGTTCAAAAGGTTTCCTGTGCACATGACTGACTTTAAATGGATCTAATGGCTTCGTCTTACATTTAATGGCAGCAATACGTCTCAAAACAGATGGGATGATAGACCAAGTGGTACTAAAGAGAAACTGTAGGGAAAACATATTGCAACTAATTAAGTTAATTATCAACGAATACCTGACATTACGTGGTATAAAAAGACATTTCTATGGCATTGTCTTCAGGAAAAACACAAAAATGGCCTCTTCAAAGTGCGGCACAGTGTAGAATATGTTTTTTAGGTCTTTTAACAACTACCACAAGTCATAAAAGAATAAAGAGATTAAATGAATCTGTAAAAAGAAGTCAGTTTTCCCATTAGAAACTAGAAACATGGTACCATCATTGTTACTGAGGGAAGAAGACTCCGTTTTCCCTATTTTCAGTCACAATAAGGTGTTTAAAATGAAGCAGAGATTTAAGAAATCATTTAAAAAACTTTTCTCTATAACATGTTAAAACATGTCTGCAGTCCATTTAGGTTGCGAGAGAGTGAGACTCTGAGCCAATAACAGGAAGGCTGAACAGAGTACAGCAAAGATGTGTTGTTTTTGAGCTGTCAATCTCTAATGAAACATTTTGGATTTAGAAATGCTAGCAGAATTTTAGAAATCAAAGAGTGGGGAATGCACACAGAGACTGACGATTTAGCTACGTTAGCCGAGCAAACCTTGCTAACTGCTAATATAAAATGCTAAAGACAATTTAAATTGTCAACTTGGTAAATATTCTGAATTGGTTTAAAAATAAGAGATCCTAATGCAAATTCATTAATAAACATCAACACCAGCTAGGCTAGAAAAATTACATTTAAGTGCTTTCCTCATATGTTCTTATAATTCTAAAAAAGCAAGATGTGCTTTTAAAAAAGCATGACCTTTTCAGTTTAGGGCTTGCACGTTTCTCCAAGTGTAAAAGGATGGCTTTGTAGTGAAAGAGTCTTGGTGCTGAAACTGACCAGCCAATTTTTTTTCCATCAACTGAAAACATTTGGAAAGTAAAATAGAACAACGACGACTCATGACTGTAACCTGAAGCTTAATGTTAGAGGAAAACATGCTGTACATTGATTAGCATTTTGAATTTCACCTCCACCCACTCCCTCGCAGATTCATTGCTGTCATTAATTTCCAAATGAGCCAAGACTTTGATAAAAATAGTAATATATGTTATACATCACATTGCAAGTAAATTTTTTATAATCTATTTTTTAAGAACAAAGAACGTGTTCCAAGATAAGCTTAAATAAATGCTTGACTCAAGCACACTAAATATGTAAAATTAAGCCTGTACAAAAAAGCATAAGATGGATGACAAACATCTTTATTTTAATAAATGTCTCACACAGCCAAAGATCCTATGATAAAGATGATTTAAAAAAACTAAAATGAATTATCACATGGCAGAATGTCACATTTCTTTTAATAAACTCTTATATGAGGAGCATGGTGAACCAGTGTCCATTTATTCCACCTACAGCTGTATTTTGGAACTTTTATAACAGCAGAAATATACGCATTAAAATAAGAAATTATCTTGTATTTGACGAAAGCAAAGTGAGCATAAAGCAAATTTGGATGGGTGGCCTAACAGTGCAATTTGGAAGAATGACTTTTAGAGTGTTGTAGGTCAACTCAAAGTTTACTATGTGAGCCTTTTGCAAATGGACCAGAAAATGTTCAATATTTGGTAGATGGTGAGAAGCTGCCCATTTTATGCTAGGTTGTGCTGTTCTCCTAACATGACAGTGTTCCACATCTTCTTTTTCCCTTCATGGGATAGACGGTCGTTGAGGGGGGTTTTTTCCCTTGGGTTTTAGTTTGTGCCCCCCCCCTCTAAAACCTTTGGGTAATGGGTAAAGAGTTTAAGTTTTTCCTTTTCTTTCAGTCAAAGCACTTCAGTGCCCCTTTATTAAAAAGTTCAAAAGGGAAAAACATTACTGGGGCAATAAAACAGCCTGGATTTCCTCAATATTTCATTATTTATATTTTTATCAACTCTACAAACAACTGTGAAGTTTACTGCACATCAGTCTAGGTGTGGGCTGGAATCTATGTACAATACCATGTTTTTACTATATCTCTGTATTTAGATAAAAATTTTAAAAAATGTATGCTACATTTGCGGTTCTGCAATTGCTGCTCGAATAACCTAAAGATCTTTATAATTAAATTATGCCAGTTTTGATACATCTTTAGTGTTCACACTATGACCGTCCATGTTTTTGGGACCGGAAACACTCCCAAATTTATCTTTCTCTCAAGTGGGGAGGGGGAGTATAGTGAGGTGTTACAGCCATACAGAACTTCAGTCACTCAAGAACTTTCCTGGTTGCTCATGAAAAGGAGGGTGTGATGAAAAATATTAGCACAACCCTTTGAAATCTGGGCACCAACTGACATTGGTAAACAACCTGCGTGTATAATTAGTCACTTGATCAGATGGGTATCCTCCATTCCAACTGGTAGAACAACCCATCCCCTCGGGTTTGATAAATCTTTGGGGAAAATGGGGGGGAAAACGTTTTTCCCTGTTGCTCGGGATTGCTCTACTGGGGGGGACATGGGTTTGGGACACCCGGTTGTCAAAAGACTTTTGCATCCCCTTTTAATCTTAAATCAGGTGTGGACAAGCAGGAAAAAAACCTAAAAAAATGAAAAAACACGGGGCCCCCCAAGGCCCCCAATACCCAACCTTGTCACTACTATTTAAAATCGGGCAAAAACCCAAAAAGGGGAAATAAAAATTAAAACAAAAATATAACCCCAAATCATTGTGTTTATCGGGAACTCTAAAAAAGTGTTCCCCTCAAAAACAATTTTTTAACATTTTCCCACAAAAAAAAGGGGAGGGGTTTTTAAATGAACAAATAAAAATAAAAAAAATCACCTCTGCTGAGGGTTCTCAAACTGCTTGTTTGACTGAGCTTCATAATGTTATGCAACATAATTCAAATTCTATATTGAAGTCAGTGTTTGTTTCCTTTTAAAATACCCACTTAGATGGATGATTCATCTCAGTTACAGCTCAGCACACACACACACAGCTGGAATCTCTAAACAGTATCAAATATTCAAGAGAACAAACTGTGGCATTAAGAGATTTTTCTTTGCAACATTATGCTGTAGGATGTGAATCGTTTAATGCCAGAGCCAACTCTCCTAAGAACCATTACCACTGATGCACCTGTTCATCCAGTAAAACAATAATCTCCATGTGAGGTGCACACAGCAGTCAGGAGAAGCCTTTCTAAATCTAAAATCTCTTGATGTTACACTCCTACCTGATTATTGCAAAAAAAAGACCATCGAGTTCACAAGAACGTCTTTGAATTCACGTGTTTAAATGATCAAACTGAAACAATGGTACACACCCATTAAGCACCCCCAACACACACACACACCCACATGAAGGAGGAAGTTAGCTGTGCAAAGATGAACGATCTGCTCCACTGATTTCATCTGCTTATTTGCAACATGTTCTTTTAAAAATCTTTAGCAGATTAAAATCTAAAATGTTATCTCTCAAATCCCGCTGTGTCTCTACAAGGGGCATTAAAGACCCAAAAGAACCCCAACCCAAAAAGCCAAAAAAAATCCCAAATCCCCCCTTTATTTTTCTTTACTCCTGTGGAAACATTCTGTTATGTTTAAGGCACCCTTTCACTTCAGTGATCCAAAACACTAAATATAAAGGTTTTTTTTTATTTTCAATTTTCCTGATCTGCGTTTAGAGAAAGAAGATCTGAAATTTGCATTTTTATCTTTTTAAGTTTGTGTTTGTTTTTAAAATTTTTTGATTTTAAACATTTTGAGTAAGTCAAACTGGAAAATTGGTTTTAAACCAGTTTTAAAAAAAGCTGTAAAATTTTGCTTTAGTTGAGCCCATTTTCTTTTACTGTTTTTCAGACAAAATTATTAAATGCAAACATATCTATATTATTCCACTGGCCATAATTGTAATATTTATAACTGTGCCACATTTTTGGAAGAGCATATTGATATTAATTTTGAACTCAACATTTGGTCTTTTCTGAATCATCTTACCTTGTTGTGTGACTAGCAATGAAATATAAAAAGTAAGCAATGCTGCTACTTAGCGCTCTCCAGGCCAGCAGGGGGACCCCGTGAGCGTATAACCTTCCACAGAATATAGAAATTGCAAAGCTTTACATTTGTATTAATATTTGGCAAGAAGGAGCCTACTTATAGGCATATCCGTTCTTCCCACTTTTTTGCTTCAAATGATTGTCATTAGTCATTTAAAAACAATTTAAAAAAAAAATTTAATTTGGAAATGTTACAATAAAGTGACCTGTCAGTCACACTTTTCTTTGGATGTCCAGTTGACCGGGAATGGATGCCTGCTTGAGTTGTGCTCAGTGTAAGAACTGTAAGTAAATATGTCTGTATACCGAAGCTGGCTAATACACAGAAGTTAGAGTACGAATCACAACCTTCAATCTGGTTCTATTTGAAAGGGCTAGTTCAACATTTTACTAAAACAATCTGGATTACATCAGATCATCTCTACCTCGGACAGATCATTTTACGCTCAAGAGAAATTATAAAAGAAGTTAAAAATCTATTTTAAGTCTTAAGAAAAACTGTATTTAATCTGTGAAAACCAAAGAAGTTTTTTTTGTCTTTCAATTTATCCATTTTAACATTATTCTGGTTACTGGCAATAATTATAAGATACAGTATAATAAGTTAGCCATCTTCTTATCAAACGCCTGATAAACAGTTTACCATAAAAAGTGTACTGTATTGTAAAGTACTAAATAAAAGAATAATTTGTATCACTGAAGATGAAAGACTAAAATAATGATTAAGTGAATGGGCATATGAATAAATATAAACAGAAACAATTAAAACTAAACATGAAGGAAAAACCATTGCAAATGAATTAGTTAAGAGTTTTAGTTTTAACTTTTAAATATATAGGTATAGTCACAAACTCATCATAGTGGAAAGGCAATGTATATGGATCAGTAATGTGCAGTTACTACCTATCAATGTATGATTAATGCATGCAGTTAATAGGTATGAATGGGTGATTAAACCTCAAATAGAGCCAAGATCTAGTCAGTAGATGAACTTGTATTGAATGAACTACATTCAGTTACAACTAACCCTCAGCCTGTCACTCACTTTAGAGATGATATAAAACCAACTGTAGCAAACACAACTGCAACATTTTTTTTATTATTTGTGCCCACCCTCCTCCACTCCGAGCAAGACCAGACCAGATGTTAGAGTGATAACCTTATCTCCATAATCTATTTACAGCCATTTACTAAGCAAATCACATGAAGTGGAATCAGGGCCCCAAACAATCTTTTGCCGGCTCTGACTGTAATTCATCCCCATTTAACACAGAGGTCTAGAGCACTGCTTGGACATTTAGATGAACAAATGCAGTCACCACCCACCCATGTGGCAGACCCCCTCCAGTCATGCTAACCTCATGGCTGAGTTGCTGACTGGTGTGTTTTATGACAGGAGGACCACTGAGACAGGGGTGGGACTTCTGTGGAAGGGGATGCTCCTCAGCTGACAAAGGCCAGGTTTCAGGGCCATCTGCTGCACTAATAGGCAGAGCCAACAGTGACCCTTCCCCAGTGGAGACTCAACCAGGACAGTCCATTGTCTGAAACAGGGAGCCTGGCTTCAGAGTGACATCACCATCACTGCTGCAGTTCCTGCTGCAGCCGGCTTTGGTTCACCCAGTGCATCCTCTCATAGAGGAAAGAAATATCAGTTTTTCCTTAATGTTAAACAACATGATCAGCTTTAGATGACACACAATTCCTTTTCCAAGTGAGTGCTTAAATATTCATCACAGCTTAACAAACATTTGTTTTTTTTTCACTAAAATGAAAGCCAGACTTGCCATCAAGCAGCACTGCAGTAACACTGCAGGGTGTCATTGATATTTTTGGCTGGTTCTGTGTTCCTGACTGAACCACCCACACAAAACCCATTGACCACACACACACACACACACACACACGCACCACACACACACACACACACACACACACACACACACACGTCTACCCAGACAATCCACTGGCTTTTCTTCAGTGAAAACCCCATCTCCATTATTAATCTTTCACGGAGATCACTTTACAGCACAAAGTGGGAATAAAGAGAAAAGTTCCTGGTCTCATTTATGTCAATGAATGAGCGCGGCCACATAGCAGGAAACCGCAGCTTTGAAAAAGTGAGTTTCTCTCTGGCTGGATAAAGGGAGGCTGGGTGTGCGCACACCTACTCACATCCACCTGCTTCAAGGCAAACCCGAAAGTCGCCTCCTCCAAACACTCTCCACTACAATGACATCTCAACTTGTCCCAGTCAAAGTAAAAATCCTCTCTATTTAACATCTGTCTCATTCAGTAAATCAGAGCATCATAATCCCCAGTAGCCGGTGGCGGACTCACCTGCGTCGCAGCCGGAGTGAAGGAAGGAAGGAAGGGTGTGTGTATGTGTGAGTGTGTGTGAGAGGGAGGGGAGCTGGATGTGAGTGTTGCGAGTCGATGCAGCAGGATAGCGGCACACCGTCTCTCCCTTTGCAATGTCTGCTTCAGTCTGAGAGCCGAGCCCCGCTGCCTGCCTCTCCGGAACAGCCACTGGGTCCTAAAGAGCTGCGGACCCGCCCACTGTGGAACTAAAGGTGCGAGTAATCGTGGGCTGGAGTGGGTGGAGGGTGGAGCTGAGATCAGGGTCACTCAAGGTATATAGCCAGTTTGACCAGGAAAGACCTGCATGAATTAAAGGTTATTTGCAGTTCTGGTTGGGAGATGAAAGTGCCTTTGATGCACAGACCAATCTGTGTCATGCGTGAATTATGGTAACCTCACACAGGATTTTTTTTTCATTGTGCTTTTAGTTATCTTTAGGTAGGAAAAAGAATGATTAGTTTATAAACATACTTTTCAAATTGTTTTTTAGATGTATACTGGAAGATTAAAAAGCTCAAAATTATTCACACCCCTAACAGATTTAGTTTTAAAATTACTTTAATTCAACCAAGAAGTTTTTGATTGCAAACAAAACAAGATCTTTCAAGCCGTCTAAAAGGAGTCTATTTGTTTCCATTTTTATCTAGATTTTATTTAAAGATGACAAGTCAAAAATGATGCATACCCTTCTTAATAACTAATAGAAAAATGTCTATTGGCATTTCAGCTAGCAGACCCTTTTTATGCTAGCTGGTAACCAGCCTTTTCATGTTCCCCCTGGTATTGTATTGAATTATCTTTGGTAATGAGCTCCCAGTTTTCACCCCATCACCCTGATGTTTAGCTCCCTCCATAGACTTTCTATCTGATTCAAGTCAGGACTTGAGCTGGGGAGCTCTGAAATGTTAATCTCACTTCAAGTCAGAAGAAACATTAAATTTAAAAGATCACTTTAAACATATATGCCAGGGGTATGGTTGATTTTGGTCCTAAGTGTACAGGGGTTGGACAATGAAACTGAAACACCTGGTTTTAGACCACAATAATTTATTAGTATGGTGTAGGGCCTCTTTTTGCGGCCAATACAGCGTCAATTCCACTTGGGAATGACATATACAAGTCCTGCACAGTGGCCAGAGGGATTTTAAGCCATTCTTCTTGCAGGATAGTGGCCAGGTCACTACGTGATACTGGTGGAGGAAAACGTTTCCTGACTCGCTCCTCCAAAACACCCCAAAGTGGCTCAATAATATTTAGATCTGGTGACTGTGCAGGCCATGGGAGATGTTCAACTTCACTTTCATGTTCATCAAACCAATCTTTCACCAGTCTTGCTGTGTGTATTGGTGCATTGTCATCCTGATACAAGGCACCGCCTTCAGGACACAATGTTTGAACCATTGGATGCATATGGTCCTCAAGAATGGTTCGGTAGTCCTTGGCAGTGACGCGCCCATCTAGCACAAGTATTGGGCCAAGGGAATGCCATGATATGGCAGCCCAAACCATCACTGATCCACCCCCATGCTTCACTCTGGGCATGCAACAGTCTGGGTGGTAAGCTTCTTTAGGGCTTCTCCACACCGTAACTCTCCCGGATGTGGGGAAAACAGTAAAAGTGGACTCATCAGAAAACAATACATGTTTCACATTGTCCACAAAATGACAGGTGTTTCAGTTTCATTGTCCAACCCCTGTATGTGACAAGCAAATTTATAAAAGGATATATGTTGGCCACATGTTTTACTATTTTTTTATATTGTTCAGTGTAATGAAAAGATCTACATGCTACTGCCTCATTCATGTCTCATTCAACTCTTTGCCCATGACTCATCACAGCCTCCCTGTTGAACTTCATGCTTTAACAGCCTTTCTACAAAAACAGCAAAATAGACAAAACAGACAAATAGGGAAACCAAAAATTACGCTCACACATGTAAACAGGTTCTTTATGAACATCTGGACATTTTGCTTTCTTCTGTTCTTAAGCTCTGTCAGGTGGAAAACCATCCTTCTCAGCATATTTAATTAGTTCATCTACTGCATCATCTAGGTCATCCTCAGCATCTTCAGTTACACTGTCACTTAATATTTCTGAGACACATTCAAAGTCAGTGTCACCAACCTCAAAGGACATTTCGCTTAGCTGACAGCTGAAACCAAATATTTACATTCACAGCATAATAAGATACAGAACCTGACATAAAATCAGACTAAACGTTCCCTGTTTTAGGTCAGCTAGGATTACCAAACTGATTTCTATTTCCTAAATGCCGGAGAGAGTATTTTAAATACACTTCCTCAGTATTTGGTAGTATTACCTTTTAAACTGTATGACTTGGATCAAAAACATTAACTTTGTTGTCTTTAAGCTTCTGTGTAACTAATCTGGCTGCATGCTTAGGGTCATTGTCCATTTCATAGGCAAATATGAGCCCAAACTTCAACTTCCTGGCTGATATCTGGAGATGTTGATTACATATGTATTATATGTGCTGTCCTCTTGATGACATCTCTTTTACTAGTGCTTCCAACAACAAAACACCCAAACCATGATACCACCACCTCCGTGTTTCCCAGTTAGGCCTGCAAGTGTCCCCTCTATCCACCAAACGTAATGACTGTCAATTGGTGCCAAACATGTATTTTAGTATAATCAATCACCAGGGCATGTCTCCAAAAACAAAGGTCTCTGCTCCTGAGTACATTTGCAATCTGTAATCTGGCGTGTTACGTTGGTTTTGGACTACAGTTTCATTCTTTCTGAGTGGCCTTCAGTCCATGTTGGTACAAGATTGGTTTCACTATGGATAATGAAACACCCTTACCAGCTTCAGTCAGCATGATTAAAAGGTTTTGCATTTGTTCTGGAATGAAAAATAAAAATAAAATACAAATTTTACATCGAAACGTTCATTTCTGGGGACAAGGAACCTATCTCCATCAATATAATGCCTGGAAACTCCCAATCCTGTCTATACTTGTGTATAATTGGTTGGACAAATGAATAATTTTGGTAATTCTAACTATCCTAAAAAGGAAACATTTTTCTGATTTAATGTAAGACAGTGAGAAAAAATGTGTCTTTATTTACAGCATATTTTAATTCCTTTAGTCTATGCCATGTGATGCGCTTCAGCCTTAAAACATTAAAATACACCAAATATAACTCACTGAACTGAACTGAACTCAAAAACAATTCTATTTAAAATCAAGTTTGCTACTGCGGAAACAATTACTGCAAACATTTGTTAGAATCTAGTCAGTGATGCCAGATGACCACCTTAATGGATGACAGTTGCAATTTCCTCTGAACCTAAAATCCTGACTTCAACATTTTAACAAATATGTTAGTCATTAGTTGTTAAAAGGTCTCTCCAGCTACTGGCCATGTGTTGGAGGACATCTTGGTGAACTTATTGTGGTTGAACAGTAGGTGACAGTGTATCAAATGACACACAAGAGTGAAATGAAGTGGCTAATAAGCACCAAACCATCAACACCCACACACAAGAAAACAGACTTAAAATTTGCTGTCTACTGCAGTGGCCACTGTGCATTAAAATGTCAATGATTACATTTCCTTATAGATTTCTGATACTGATTTTATGCTAACTTACCAGACTGGTCAGACACTGTGCATCCCTTTCAAATAAAACCACACATAGGTGTTTGGTTTGGTGGAGCTCTTTGTTGGGAGCGCATGAAAGCTGGGTTACCTCATCGCTTGTGCCCAACCCTTTTCTTGTTCCCTTAAAGAGCTGTTTCATTCTCACTGGTCCGTATGACTTGCATCCCATACCAGTAAAAGCTTGTGAAGGACCTCAAAGTTGTTCCTGGTACACAGTCTGCCCACTTTCTTTTTGTTGCTTTTCAGGAGAACATGTGCTCTGTAGTCAGAAAACATTTCCCATCACTTCAGTTGGACCTGATTGTGTTCTGCCTTTGGTGCACTTATGTTTGCATGCATAGATGACAAGAATAATGAAATTTTAATGATGGGAAAAGTCAACCAGTTTCCTAATAGAAGGGGGGATTGGGAGATTTTACACCACCGTGTGAGAGGGTTTGTACAAAGATGCATCAAAGTGATATCATGTATGGCTGAGGCTGTCATCTGTAAACTGTCCTACAAAGGTCGCCACATGAAGAGAGCTATACAAGACCCTCAGCAATTTTTAGCATCCCTGATGAAGATGTGTGAGAAGCTTAAAAACAAATTATAGTAGGCACATAATCTGCCAGCTTTTTATTTTACTGATTTTATTTTCAGTAGAGAAGTAATTCCACATGAAAAAAATCACACAGCCACTCTTATTCCTTCCCCTAACAATTTCTGTAAAATAACTGTAACTGATGCAATTTGTTCTTATACGTTAAATGCTTAAGTTCAACAGAGTCAAGGAATTGTTAATTAGTATTTTAATGATTCTCTTTTTTCACAGGGTAAAAATAAGATGGGACACTAAGGCCCACTTTTCAAAATGGGAAAGATAAAAGAACATTCAATTCAACTAAGATATATGTGCATTAATCTTTATAAGTCAATACAACAGCTTCTCACCTACACATAACCATATCTAAAGTCAGAAAATTATTTAAAAGGTTTAAAACCACTTGATCTGTGACGAACAAGGCTGGATGAGGGCTCAAGATTATTCTGCTACCACTCATAGAGAGAAGGATGATAAAGGAGGTAGAAGAAAAATCCCCCAAGCTCACTGTCAGAGAACTCCAGCAAATTAAGCCGTCCATGGGTCACCATATCTTCTTAACAACCGTCAGATGCCGTTAACATCCCAGATGTTTTGGAGATGTCAGGAACCATCTTCACAAATGTCAGCATGTAAAGTTTGCTAAACTGTACTTTAACTGAAACTGTGTTGTTTGGCCAGATGAGACTAAACTAACAAGGATTGAGCTTCTCTGCCACAAACACTACAGTTTGGTTTGCCATGAAACAAATGAGGAATATATGGAAATAGCCACTCATTCCCATTGTTAGGTATGGTGGTGCATGTGTGGACCAGGATGTTTTAAATACAAATCTGGTGGCCAGTCAGAAAACTGAAAATAGGTTGTCATTGTGTCATTCAGCAGGAAAAGGATCAAAAAAATATGGCCCCTATCAACACAAACATGGTTCTTCAGACACAAAACCAACCTTCTCCAATGGCAATTCCAGTCACCAGGCCTAAATCCTATAGAAAACCTGTGGGGTGAGCTGATGGGAATATAGAATAAGAGAGGGCCTAGTATTACACATTTTACAAAGGGGTTGCCATAATTCATAAGATGTACATGAGGTCAGTCGGACTGTGGCTCAGTGGGAAAAGTAGTCGTCTTGCAATCCGGAAATTATGGTTTTGATTGTGGCTTCCTTCTGCCACATGGTGATGTGCCCCTAACCTCAAGTTGCCTACGAATCTGCGAATCGTGAGTGCGACTGCGTGAATGTGGCTGCAATGTGAAGTGCTTTGAGTGGTCGGTAGGCCTGGAAAAACGCTCTATAAATTCAGTTAATTTACCATTTCAAAACTTAACTGAGAGTAATAAATGAAAACTTGGTAATTTTACTTTGGATAACAGAACCCCATCTAGAAACACAATAAATGGAAAAAATATACACAGGTAAAACTGTTAATTCAAACATGTGAACAAAATAAAAAAGGCATTAAAATAAATAACAAATACATATTGGAGTTTTTATTTGTTGGCCTGTTTTCTAAAGTTGAAGTGTTTTCTGTTTTCTTTTTTCTGTAAACTCTGAAGGTAGGTTTCTTCAAGATCTAAATGCATTTTTGATTTTGTTGCTGTGTTCTGAACCCCAGCACCACCACAACACCACAGGTATCAGGCTGAGATCCCTCTTAGCTTTGGGACGTGCTTTTATAAAAACAATAAGAGTCCAGTATCGGGATCACTGAGGATCTGTGTATGTGCTCCACATGCCGTGTCACAAGAAGAAAGAAAGGTGAGATGTTTGCTTTAGAGCTCTTACCTCATATGGGCTGAAATGAGTCAAGAAGGGCAACACAGAGCCAAACAAAGCAAAATAAATTAACTCTTTTTTTGTGAAAGTTATTGCCTAAAAGTGACTTCTGAGCCCTATAACAGCTCCACAATTTCAGAAGTTTGAGAAAGAACAGGCTTCACAACAAAGAAGTTTTCTTCTAAAAACGCTGCAATTTTCAGTCCTATTCTGAGGAACATATCTGAGATTGCATGAATGAAAAACAATGTAACTTTTTATAAACTCAAATCAACATACAGTGAATTTATGGTATATACTGTCTTTTGTTAAACCTTATCTCATCATAAAACACCATAATTTTATTATTTCTAATTTTGCATTTACAAGCTATCTTTATTTCCTGAAATTATTGCTTTCCCCAAAATAATTTGAAGTCCGCTTATAGATTTCAAGAGTAGTAGTAACTATCACCTTAGACAAATTGTGTCTTGCTACAATTGTATGCAATTGTATGCAAGTATATTTATGCAAGTATATTTCCACCATTGGAGGTGTGAGGATTATTATCATGGATCAAAGAAGTCAATCTGATTGTACCATGGTGATCATCGTCGTTAATTAACTTTTCTCCTTTGACATGCCCGAGTTCCACAGGTTTAAATGCCAGGCCAAATGCAGGTCTGAGTTTTTAAAGAGACTAAAAAAGAAGCTGACTCTTTTCACAGCAGGCCCAGGCCTCTTTGTCATCATCTGCTCTCCCCTCAGGCGGGAAAGCTTCACTTTATAATTCAGCTGTTGTCACATTCTGGAGCCTCTCCTTTGCATGTCACACATAACTCTAATTCACTGTGATCACAGGCTGCTACACACCTCCCTCTGTGAGCTGAACCCCAACAGAAGTTGTAGGGTTTATGGGGTAGGGGGCATTATGGGGGAAGATGAGCAGATTTTGTTATTTTGGCTCTCAGCTTTCTTGCTGTGTTTCCTGGAGAATCCTGGGAAGGAAAAAGAATAGCTTTGCTAGGGCGAAAAACATTCTTATTTTTTTGTAAGTTAAAAGGTTGTTGCAAGAAATCCTTCCGGTTTTACAGCTCCATGTTCCAATGACAGAATCATCACTGCTGACTAATATTGTCCTTTTAGGTGTTGACTCAGAAGGTGACTAACTCAGAAAAAAAAGTTTTCCACAGATTTATCTAGTTGAACATATAGTGTGTTGAATGATCCTCACCATCAGCCTTCATCTTTTATGGGATCCCCCAAGGTTTATTACTTAGCCTATTCATTTTTTCCATTTATGCCTCCGTGTTTCACCCACGATGATTTTACAAGGCCACCAAGGCATCCCACACAAAGATGATATTGTAAATGGACAGTATAGAAATGTGAAGATTTGTACTCAATTCAGTTTATTTATTTTGCGTCAGTTCACGACAAATGTTATCTCAATTCAATTCAATTCAATTCAGTTTTATTTATATAGCGCCAATTCACAACACATGTCGTCCCAAGGCACAAAAGTCAGGTACATACATTCCAATTAATCCTAATCATTGAACAGTGCAGTCAGATCCAGTTATTTATTCAAATTGGATAAAAAGTTTTTCTATCTAAGGAAACCCAGCAGATTGCATCGATTGCACCTTCTATGGGAAGGAAGATCTCAAGACCTTTGCAAAATAAGCAGGTCCAATTTATATCAATTTTTATATTTAGTCAAGTTGGTTAGAAGTTATCTTAGAAAACACAGTTGCTTGCATAAGTTTATTAACTTTACAGCAAGCCCTCAACATGAGCAGGCATGTGGAGACAGTGGAGAGGAACGACTCCATTTTAACAAGAATACCGAGCAAAACCAAACCCAGTATGAGCACTCACCTGCCAAAACTAAATGGAGTCTCAGGGGACAAGGATACATAGGAAACACAAAGAATCACTGAGATGGGAATATTTTTTAACGTGTAACCCATTAAGATTGGCAATCCTGGTCAGCAGTGAACCCAGTTCTCTAATTCAAAGGCAAGATATAACCTACATATCATTTTACTATACTGACATCATTCAGAGAGCATACAGGAATCAAAAATTTAAAGTAAGTCTTGCACTGGACATCAGTGTAGTGTTTTGTTTTTTACATTTAAACAGCAGAATCACAATTAATTCTCTCTTCGTTGAAGCATTTTAATAGTGAAATATAGTCCTTGGTTTCTAACCTGTTAGTAATAAATTAAAGGTCAAAACTAAAGGTCGCGCTATCAGAACAGCTGAATGACAAAGAAAAGTAATTAAAATCTGAGTTAGCTTTTAGTTATACGTAAATAAGATCTCAGTATGCAAATTTAAATATAATGTTTGTAGATCAAATGGCTCTGTATCTGTGCTCGCTTCTTTGGGACCAAGCTACAGAAGGTGGGCTGCATGCAGGATAAGCATAAGTGGTTCACAGCTGGTGTCTGGGGAAACACGAGAGAAGGGTGGGGAGGGTCGGACAGCAAGGGGAGAGCTGTGGTGGAGATACTGAGGGTGCGGGTGGGAGGTGGGGGAGTTTGCAACCATGGGGACTGACGGAGGAGGAAGTAAACAGATGTCCACAAGCTGGCAGACAGGCCCAAAGTGGCCAAGCCACTGAGAGACAGGTGGACGTCCAGAAACACAGTTGAACTGCGGAGTGACTGCGAAGCCACGCATGGATGCCCATCTAACAACAGCAACGGTGGAGTTTCTGAGAAACAAATATGTTGCTGTTTTATTTGGAAAACGTAACATAAACAATATTTATATTTGGTTTATGTATTGGCATGGATACAGTTAGAAGATAATCTGTACCACCAAAGCAGATACCTTTGTTACCTTTAATGCAACACAGTGAGGTTTCGTGTGGTGTGCAGTAATTTTACTCAAACAAAATAAAGTTTTTAAAACAAAAAAAGAAAAAGAAAAGTTTTATTACCACTTGAATTTTTTACATTTTATCAACCACAAATTGGGATTTTATGTTACAGACCAACAGAAACTAGTGGAAGTGGAAGCCCATTTTTTTACTGATAAAAATCAGAAAAATGTAGCGAGCTTTTCTGTTCATCTCTCATTTACTCCTTATCTGTGAATAAAACCCAATGCCTCTTAATGGCATTCAGAAGTCACTTAATCTATAAATAGAGTCCATATCTGTGCAATTTAATCTGGATATAAATCTATTGCCTATCATGACGTTTACTCTCATTTCAAATGTAATGTTGGTCAAACTTACAACATGAATCTTTCTCTTCTCAGAGATAATGCTATGGTGAAGCCTTCATCTCAGCAGCTCTAATCAAACTTGCACCATTGATTTTTTTCACACAGCTAACAGCATTTTGTGAGTTCTGGACCAGCAAAAGTCACAAGTTAGGATTTAAAACTTTAAAGAGACCAATTTTAATCCTCTATAAGCTGCTAAATCTGAGTGCAAGAAGACAAGGAGACACAAAGTCGCCGTCCCTCTGCAGGAAATGTCAACATGACCCTGAGCAAGGCACTTCAAACCCAGCTGCTCTGAGATGTTGGCGGACACAGACAAGAAAGGAAAATAAAACTCACATATGGAATAATATCCATATGTGATGGCAACAAGTAATACATTCAGAGTACAAGGTGTAGCGATTATTGGGCTCTAATAAAGAAGAATAAAAAAGAAAAAAAATCTTTAAAAATTGCCTCCAATGCAGTGGCGGTTCTTGACATGGGAGACACGGCTCACTGCCCAGGGAGGTATGGCCTGGGGAAAGACTCAAATAAATATTGCTTTTCTGTCAAAATACATCTAAATAAATCTATGTCTGTTGATATGGCTGGAGGTGTCGGCTGCATGGGGCCAGAAAAAAGGACTTGCCCAGGGTGCCATTCATGCAAGACCCACTGCTGCCATGTTTGATTAGTTTTGATTGGTTCTGTATGTCCATTATATGTAAAGCAGTTAAAGATGAAGGAGTTTATAAAAGCACCTCTCTAAACTGCCACCTCAACGTGGAGGAGGGGTTTGAGTGCTCGGTTGATCCCAGAGACTATATAGTCCGGGGCCTAAATGCCCCTGGTAGGGTTTCCCATGGCAAACAGGCTTTGGGTGACGGGTCAGACAAACAGCGGTTAAGAAGCCTTCATAAGGACCAGTAGAATGAGGCAAGTGACAGCGGAGCCGGGGCCTCACCCTGGAGCCAGGCCTGGGGTCGGGGATAGTCAGCAAGCGCCTGTTGGCTGGGTTACTTCTCACAGGACCTGGCCGGGTCAAGCCAGATTGAGAGACACAGGGCCCTCCACCAGTGGGCCAACCACTGGATGTGTAACCATGGGGAACCAGTTCAAAGATCTGGACGATTAAACTGGCTTTAGGGATGTGGAATGTCACCTTGCTAGGGCAGAAGAAGCCTGGGTTCGAGGTTGAGAGATATTGACTAAAAATAGTCGGGCTCACCTCCATGCACAGCGTGGCTCTGGAACACAGCTCTGTTATGATTTGGGGTTGTTTGGTTTTTGATTTCTGGTTTTTTCTTTATGTTTTTCACAGTTAAGGTTTTGAATCATGTTTCTGTTTGTTTTTCTGGTTTTTTCTTATATTTCTCACAGTTTTTGAATCATGCTTTGTTTATTATTTTTCTGGTTATGTTTTAGTCTTGTTCATGTTTTGTCTAGTTTGGTTTTTGGTTCTGGTCATGCTTTAGTTTTTGTTTATATTCAAGAGTTTCTGTTCTTGCTCCAGCCACGTTCTGTTCTGTTAATCATCTTTATCCGGTTCACCTGCACCTTGTCAATCTGTCTTGCTCCACCTGGTTTTCACTCCATATATACACACCTGTTCTGTTAGTCATTGCGGATTCATTGTGTATCGCTACTCATGTCTTGTTTTGTGGACCATGCCATGCCTGTCAAACCAGCCTGCCTCTGTTTTGTTTCTGCCTCTTCTCAGAGTGAGTCTTTGTTGATAAAATTTTCATTTACCGTCACGCTGCCTCCTCGTCTGCATTCTGGGGTTCCTCCGTTCCACAGATCATAACAGAATGAATCCGCCAACAATGGAACTCGCGGACAGTAGGCAGGAGGGCGCCAGGGACCGATGGGTCCAGCAGGAGATGGAGGAGGCGATGAAACATCTGCCGACCGATCTGGAGGTTGTGCCCTCTCCACTTCTGCTGGAGGAGACGGAGCTCGCACCTGCTGGTCCTGGGTCTGGCCGCGGTGCGGTGGACCTCTTTACTTTCCTGTCTTGGGAGGCGGAGAAGACGCTGCGCCGTTCTGCAGGGCTGTCAGTACCGCAGTCGGCTTATGATGGGTCCAGGTTGGCGATTCCATGCCCGGGGACAGGTCCCCTTCGTCGCCGTTCTCTGGCTGCGCACTCTGGTCCGGCAGTGAAGCCCTCACCCTCCACCCGCCGCAAGAAACCTCGGCGCGGAGCACCTTCCTGTTCGGCTGGCGAGGAGGTGGTTTGCCTGCCAGCTGACGTGAGGGCTGCAGCAAGTAAGCCCGCATCTTCGCCTGCCACAGCACTGTCTCCCAGGCTTGCTGCAGCTCCGCCCATGCCCTCTTCGCTCCCTCCAGCCCGGTGTTCTGAGGCAACACCTGACGAGCTGGAGGAGCGATTAAGGTTTTTTGCCCGACAGATCAAGACCTTCAGAAGGACCAGTCTCATGTATTCCTCTCCGGAGCTGATGGAGAGGATCAGGCAGATGGAGGAGGATTATGGGACGGCCGTAAGGCAATTTTACTGCCGCCCACCTCCTTTCACGCCAGGACTCCAGGGAGCTGCTGCTGCAGAGCAGCCCACGCCAGGATTCCAGGGAGCTGCTGCTGCAGAGCAGCCCACGCCAGGACTCCAGGGAGCTGCTGCTGCTGCAGAGCAGCCCACGTCGACACCACAGCCTGTCTCTGCCAGGCCCGACACACCACAGCCTGTCTCTGCCAGGCCCGACACACCACAGCCTGTCTCTGCCAGGCCCGACACACCACAGCCTGACTCACCACAGCCTGACCTGAAGTCTGCCTCAACCTCCTCCACACGCCGCAGAGGACGTCGTAAGAGGGACGCCTCTGTTCCTGCCACCGGGGGTCTCGGCGACGCCTCAGCCCCTGCTCACGCCACCGAGGGTCTCGGCGACGCCTCAGCCCCTGCTCACGCCACCGAGGGTCCCGCCGACGCTTCAGCTCCTAGCCTCCAGGGGTTCAGTGGGAAACTGCTCCTCGTTCTGGCCTCTGAACCCTGCGACGAGGGGTACGAGGAGGAAGAACCGCCGGATCCTGTCTCTGGGGACTTCAAAGGACAGTTTGTCCTCGTTCTGGCCTCGGAGCCCCTAGACGAGGGTTTTGAGGAGGAAGCACCGCCGGATCTTGTCTCTGGGGATTTCAAAGGACAGTTTGTCCTCGTTCTGGCCTCGGAGCCCCTAGACGAGGGTTTCGAGGAGGAAGCACCGCCGGATCCTGTCTCTGGGGACTTCAAAGGACAGTTTGTCCTCGTTCTGGCCTCGGAGCCCCTAGACGAGGGTTTCGAGGAGGGAAGCACCGCCGGATCCTGTCTCTGGGACTTCAAAGGACAGTTTTGTCCTCGTTCTGGCCTCGGAGCCCCTAGACGAGGGTTTCGAGGAGGAAGCACCGCCGGATCCTGTCTCTGGGGACTTCAAAGGACAGTTTGTCCTCGTTCTGGCCTCGGAGCCCCTAGACAAGGGTTTCGAGGAGGAAGCACCGCCGGATCCTGTCTCTGGGGACTTCAAGGAACAGTTTGTCCTCGTTCTGGCCTCGGAGCCCAGAGGTGAGGGTTCGCCAGGCTCTGCTTCGGCCTCAGAGGGTTCGCCAGGCTCTGCTTCGGCCTCGGAGGGTTCGCCAGGCTCTCGCGGTCGCCCGCCTGAACTCTGTGCCTGCTCGGGACGACCTCCTGGTAATATAGCAATTTAACAGCTGAAGATATTAGTCATTATAATATATATGCTTTAAATAGTGACGCCACCCCCTACTCAGTTAGTGACCAACAGTTTTCTGATGTCATGTTTTCACCATGGGTCGGCTTGCTTGAATCTGCAAGCAAGCAGGTACTAAAAATAGTAACGGTTCAACGTAACCATTACTAATGGAAAAGCCTAAAAAGTGAGTAGAGTTTTACCGTAATGCACTGCGTAGGGATCAGTGGATAAGGGGCAATAGTCAGAGGATGAAAAATGAATTTTGTGTGTGAAAGTGAATATTTAGTTTAAGTTATAGGCAGATAGAACACACTAGGATACACTCAATAATAAACAATAACAAAATATAAAATAAAAAAAGTGTATATATATATATACAGTTGTAGAATAAACAGAAAAATCTTAAATGCAAAGTGGACGTGTCTCTTTTGTTTGTACTGTGCATTTAAGTTAATTCCAAAAACGTTAATGTACCAAACTATAGAAATATATATTACATGTAAAGAATACAGTTTACCTTAAAAGAAAATGCAGGCACCCTTATGCTGTAAATATGGTCACAATGATGCGATGCCTTACCTGAGATTTAAGAAAAGAATGAAGCTAATTAAATGACCAAGTAATTAGATTTACAATAATAATAAATCAGGGCAGCAAATTTTGACCTGAGCTCAGAGAATTTTAAAATAAGTTTTAGTTTTTTTTTCTAAACAGGACACGTGTTTGTACAGCTGAATAGCAGCATGACTCCTGATGAGTCGATGGGGGTGTTAGAGATGAGCAGGACAGCGATGTGTTGAAATGTGCCGCCATCATTAAACCTTACCAGTTACCATAGAAGCCCATTCAGAGGCAGAAGAAATACTCGAGAGGCTTACTGTCATTTAATCAGCCGCTCCAGTAAATCCATGGTTAGCAACTCTGAGTGACAGCAGGTGATGAGTTGTTCATAATAAAGCCTGTTCCTTGTCAGAGACACAATGTAAACCTGTCAACACAAAATATGTTGAAGCAGTCCAGTTCTCCTCTTCTTTTATATCCACTACTGCTCCCTTGTTTATCTTTGTTACTTTAATTTATTTAAATAGTTATCCCTGTGATGCAGAATGACTCTGGCGGCATGTGGGAGTCTGACCACATTTACCAATCTGTTTCAAGTGTGGCTTAGATTCAACAGGGGTTTTGATGAAGGGTGGCCCAGGAGACAAGTTAAAGTTAAGGAGAGAAGATCCAAAAAACATAACGCAAGACCTGGATTCCCTTCATTGCTCATTTAAATCTTTATGTGGGCAGCCACCATTTTGCTATCTCAAGTAGCTTTGTCTGCTCTGCAGATTTTCTAATGAGGGGCTTTTGGAGGAGGAGGACAGGGCACTCTGTCCAGGAGGAGGGGCTTTCAAAATAAACCAGCAACGCGCTGTTCATGGATACACTTAATGCCAGATCCCCCCCTACTCAGATGCCCTGCTGGCAGCTTGGCAGCCCTATTAGGATGGAGAAGGGTGGTATTAGTCTGAAGCTCTCATTATGTCAGATATACTGAAAACCCGTAATCCAGGCTCCAAATTGTAGGGGAGGAATTAAAAAAAGAAAGAAAAAAACTGAACAACAAGGCTGTAGAACTCAAAATGTCTTTGTTTGTACAGTTTGGTGCTGAAAGTCTGGAGCTTCTGGTTTCTTTGTGTACGGGCATAAAACAAGGAACACATGTAGCGATTTGTTGAAACCTGCAAACATAAATGAAAAGAAGACGACTGTGCATGGTGCTAGCAAGACTGAAAGTAAATATTGTATTAAACTATTTTCTGTTGTGGTTGCAGATACAGTATGTAACTGTTGATGAAAAGCTGCCTAAAATGTAAAAAATTGTTCATAGATTTCAGGTCACCAACACTCCTAAATACATTATGTAAGGGGTCATGTCTATTGCTGTTTTTATGGTTAAGCTGCAACTGAATCAAGAATGAGGAGCAGCAGTTAACAAGACAAGCAAACTGAGGGTCTACCACTGGACTGAGGAAACAACACAACAATGAATGTGAATACACTGGGAGGTGTGATCAGTGAGTGGGAAAAGTTGGCTTAACGAAGAATAGAAAAGTCAGGAGCTTTCAGAGGCACTGGAAACATGAAAAGAAAAAAACAAATAAAAGTAAAACTCAAGCAGGCATCAAAGCTGCTCTCGCCCTTCGTCTCTTTGTACTTTTGCGGTTTTGATCTTTGTATACCTAACTTTTTAGGTACAAAAATAACCTGTCATGGTCTACTGTAAGGAAATGTGATTCTGCAACCACAATAAATAATATCTGCCCAAAGGTCCGTCCATCCATTTTCTCTACCCGGTTCTTCCATACAGGGTCATGGGGGAGCCGGTGCCTATCTCCATCAGTCCATGGGCGAGAGGTGGGGCACACCCTGGACAGGTCGCCAGTCCTTCACAGGTCTACCCAAAGGCGGTCAGTCAAAATTCTTTGGTTAGATTTAATGAAATCTGTCAGATTTCATGGGGTTCCCAAATTAGATTAAGAGCTGCAAATTAATAGAAATGTAGTGTAATATAAACTAATATAAATATGCAAGTAAATTAGACAAGAAATTTGATTTTTTTGTATAGCTCCATAATTTACAACAATTACTGAACTATCAAAAGAAATTAACTGAAATGTAATGGTAAAGTTTTAAATCATGAATTGTCTTTGCCCAAAATACATTTCAGAAGTTCTTGCCAGGTAAAACCATGTAGACCCCTCAGGTCATCAGAGACCTGCTTACTCAGGTGTTCCTGGAACCAGAACTAAACAAGCGGAGCCAGATTTTAGTCTACCTGCTCCTCAACTCTGGAACAAACTCCCAGAAGACCTGAGATATGAAGAAGCTGCTTTTTACTGCAGTTCAGGTACCATGCAAATGCACTACATTCTGTCGACTAGACTAACCTGTTTCCCATTTCATCGATCACAGTCCCAGGAGTTAAAAGCCTGTCAGTTTCCATGCGAGTTTGTTGTTTCTCCTAGGTATCGTCTTTTGCTTAGCAGTTTATTGTTTTCATCAGATGCTCTCCAGTTCCTCTTGTGCCTGTTCCTACGTTTCTTGATTAAAGTATCCCCTTCAAAATGAGTCCATTCTCCTATCTGGCCTTGAGTCCAGTTCCATTATAAACAGAACAATTTGCTAGCCAGCAGATGGAACTATATTTAGAAAACGCATCAGGAGTACAATCATGGATTAGTCCACACTGTATGCTAATTGGTTTTTATTATTTTGGAAAGTAAGAAATTTCTTTTCTTGCAGTAAGTTAATACTGTATGTCCTGATGAAATTTCACACCAATTTTCAGGAAACCGCTGGCTATGATGAATGGTGCTGCAGGTAAGTCTGACACATTTCATAAAATATTATCTTTTAACAAATGAGCTCTAAAAATAGTGTTAGGAAAGAAATTGGTAAATTATCCTGACTATAAACCAGAGAAATCTTTAGGGGAAAATGCTACATGCCTGCCCTCTGCAGGATCCTATGAGCATTGCAAAGCGGCTCCAGCGAGAGGGAGTTCACAAAATTCCTTGACACATTTAGAGTCCAAACATCAGTCTTATCAGGTAAGAATGCGTGATTCACAGCAATAAAAGTTAAATAAACACGTACTGGCCCTTTAATTTTCACTCATCCGAAGAGAGAAGGTGGCTATGCGTTTGTCATTTAACTATATATGGGAAATGTTTTATCATCTATTCAATGTCTGTAATTTTTGTAATTTGTTCATTTAGTACTTGTGCTGGTTTTGCATGCAAGTCAGTATGGCAGTTGATGCCATATTGACATGCAATCGTGCCAGTTTTGATTTCCCGCTCTGTGACATGTTCTGATATCATATATAGACATAAAAAACTTCAATTTTTCTTCCGGGTGACACTTGTATAAACAGGAGATCTTGATCTCCAGTAAAACTGAGATCTGCAAAGCTTTATACAAGTCTTGATGAATTGTTTACCTTTCGAAATAAAAGACCGTGGATATAAAACTGAATCAAAGGATAAGGCGTGCTCTGTATGGTTCTTAAAATCCAACTAGCCTATTTAGCTGCAGCAAACAGATGAAAAAAGCTGCTGTGTCATATGAAGAACAAGTGAAATGGCTATAGTGGGGACATTCCCCCATTAGTAACATTAAAAATAAACTTCAGACTTGTAACTTTGTGTTGTGGGGAAAGGTTTTAGATACGGGCTGTCAAAAAAAGCAAAGAAACATCAAATGAGATTATAGCTGCAATGCTTTTTTAAGCGTTTTATTCCTCGTATACATCCCGTCAGCGCAGACAGGATTTGGCATCGTTTTTGATTTACTTTGCAGGCTATTATTTTTTCCCAGTCAAAAGCACAAAGTAATTTGAAATAACTGACTGACAGCTTGGAAAAGTAGCAGGATTATTTCAGGATTACTAATTTCATATTTACTGGATAGGTTACATAAAATGTACAGGTTAACATGAATATTCCGAATGCTACAGAATAATATTATTATCTTTTGAAGTAGAAACCAATCTATAGACTGATCAACTGTTTATCAATGTTACAATTTTAGAGACAATTACTGTTTCCAATAGATTGATTTACGTTTCTATCAGGGCGGTGGAACAGTTGGTAGCGCTGTTGTCTTGCAGCCATAAGGTCCTGGGTTCGACTCCCGGCGTGGGGTCTTTCTGCATTGAGTTTGCATGTTCTCCCCGTGCATGGGTGGATTCTCTCCGTCTAAAAACACGACTGTCAGGTTAATTGGTCTCTCTAAATTGTCCTTAAGTACGAAGGGGTGTGCGTATGGTTGTTTGTTTGTATATGTGTTGCCCTGTGATGGACTGGCGACCTGTCCAGGGTGTACCCCTCTGGAGGTAGGCACCAGAGTCCCCGTCAGCGTGTTTAGAAAATGGATGTTGTTATATCTTTTGCAGTAGTAGTGGTAACAAATACTACAAATGTTTTGTTTAGTTTTTTTGTTGTTGTTGTTGTTTGTTTTATTTTTGTTTTTTTTTGTTCTTCATATGATAATACCACTACTACTAATAATGATTATTATCATTATCATCATTATGATTATCATTATTATTATTAGAAGTAGATGTCGTAGTAATTAATTAAATTATTGCTTTTTTTAATTGTTTATCTTGTTTTACCATTTAATAATAATTATTATTATAAAAACAGTATTGATAAATTGATTATTAGTTGTAATGAAAAACTAAACAAGTAATAAATTGTTCAATCTTTCACTAATTAATAAAATACAGTTACTATTTAACTGAAAAAGTTTAATATTCTACCGTATTAAAAAAAAAAATCTTCTTCATGTTGTCCACCAATACGCTTATTGTGAAAAGTCCATCCAACCGGAAGTGTCCCGGGCAACTTTCCCAGCTGGTCTCAGACAAAGCAGCGAGTGGGTTATGGTGGGAGAAGACGCGCATCGACCTCTGGAGAGCTGCTGTTAACGGTAACTGAGAAGATGTCTGTGGACGAGGTATATGTGTTCCGGCCCTTCAAGCTGATCGCCCTGCTCTGCGTCTTCCTGGCGCTCTGCCTGGACGTGGTGGCTCTGCTGAGTCCAGCCTGGGTCACTGCCGAGCATTTCTCCCTGTCTCTCTGGGAGTCCTGCTCCCAGTCCGAGGCTCGGCAACCCGCGGAAGACGCTGCGTGGAGCTGCTTCTCCACCCTCACTTCTGGTAGGAGGAGGAGGATTTTTGTTTGTTTCTTTCTCGCATCTTCTAGGTTGTTTTACAGATGTTGATGTCTTTAACTTTCTGTTCTTGGAGCTTGGAGCTAATGTTGCTGAGCAGAACTCTTTAGATTTTGATCTGATCAGATTTTTTTTGGTGCAGAAACGTGATTTCACAAAGCTCTTTCTAAAGAAATTAGAGAGGACGACCTAAATAATTGATAGCAAAGGTTTGAACTCTAGTGCACCTCATTTAGGGGTATAACCACACAATGAGGTTTATTAGGGCAGCCATTTGGAAAGTATCAAGTAAAATTAAAAATACCACTATTTAAAAATATTTGGTAAATATTTTCTGCAAGGTTCTTCTTTTCCATTTTAATTATCAATTATACACTAACACACCAATGAGCTCAGTTGCATTATGTGTGTTCTATTAGACTGTCAAGACTGATGTTTTACCATGCACCTGCTGCAAAATCCCTGCCACGTTAGTGGGTTAGTTAAAAAAGGCACATTTCTCACCTCAATATTGTAGTGCGGAGGAAAAGAAAGAGCGTATCTCAAGTGTTAAACTCCATCAACCAGAAGGTTTTGAGGATGTTTAAATGGACACATTCAGTATCCTCCTCATTTTTTTCTTCAGAAAGTCTGGAGCAGGTTTTATTTTAGCAAATCAAAGCAGCAGAGGAAGAAACTCCCCCCATCAGGGAAGCAAATCCGCATTAAAGGGAGCACATTGACTACATAATGGTATATTACAGTAGCTAGACCACCATCACTCACTCATAATCCTCTGCAGAAACAAAGAGGGACCCGCAGCCTGCAGTGACCAAGCTCCCTCTGATACTGTGGAATGTGTCGGGGTGAATTGGAGGCGGGCCCACTGCTTTGAGCTCATTAGAACAACAGTGGAGTGGGGGGAGTGGGGTGTGTTGGGGTTAAAGGTGCCAATGGCCAAAAGGCAACAAAGGGTGATCATCCACATGTTCTCATTCCCATCCAAAGGTTCTTCAACTTGTTTATTTTTGGAGTGAAGTCATGAAATGGAGGCAGTTCTAAAGAAAATAACATGCAGGTGACTGGGTTGGTGAAAACGGTGTTAGAAATGACTAGAAAAACATACCCGTAAGGTGAGAGAATTTTTTTTCTGTGTGTCAGAGAATATTTAACGGCATAATAGACGAAAGATGGTGAAAAATCTTCCCTGGAGGTTCCTTTTAAGCATCCTTATTACATACCAGAAGTAACACTGACCCAACCCGCCGAAAACAGTGCAATGCAAAAACAACCGAACTTATCCTTTTATGGTTTGGGTTAGAGCACATGGCTGGGTCAGACTCTGTTATGGCAGTCTGCTGAACATGGCCTAGTCTTAAAAAAAAAACAAAGTGTAAAATATACAGTCTTATCCACCTGCGGCTGTGGAGGTTTTCCCAGGAAAAATACGTTGCAATGGAAAGGATGTCATCAGTTTTGCTTTTCTGAACGGAGCAACGGCGGTTTGTCTGGAATAGATCATGTAAATGTTATGTTTAAAAGTCACAGAGGATGATGGAAAAATGTTTGAAGTCACAAGTGGAAACTCGAATGACTCAAAATCTTCAAGTGGTAAGAGCTGAACATGTTGACTTCCATGTGACCTTCTGCAGTAGGTAACACTTGCAGTTGTCCTGTGCACAGACCTGAAACGTTCCCATGTTCACTGCTACAGATCCATCTTAAAAGATGGAGTTCTTCTTGTTCATCAGCCCATACACAATCATCCACAGGCTCAAGGCTAAAGAGCGTTTTAGTGCTCAAAAGTTTCACCGAGTGCTGGGTTAAAGTACATTGTAGCAAACTTTCTTCTTAAAATTTTTCACAAACATTTAGGCTCAACCCAGTTGGATGACGAATGTCAGTGGGGAGATTCTTTCAGAATTTTTTGCTGAATACACATTCAGGCTTAGTTTAATCCTGGAAGTTTACAGTTTTCCTAAAGGCACTACTCTTTTGTTGTCTTATGGTATGCAGTGGGTAGTGTTCTTTTGGAAAGTTCCCCAATCTTAGCATTGGTTGTGTTGCTATTTGCTGCTATTTGTTGCTTGACATAGACGCAACCCTGCCTTAGAGATCTGCAGACAATAACCTCAATACATCTTCAAATATTGTCCCCTACAGAGAAACAGTTATACCAGTTAAACATTTGTCAGAGTTCGTCACATAGCAACCAACTTCATTGTGTTTTCGAGGATTTTATTTCACAGACCAGCACAAACGGGCACTTAATGACAATGTACACAGTTTTTAAAATATGTTTACCAAAAAATCTGAAAAGTGTGGCTTGCATTTGTATACAGCCCTCTGGACTTTGATATAAACCCTCCCATTATAGCTCTGGCTTTATGTGTAGGTTGGTTGTCCTACTGGAAGGTGAACTGGTGCCCCAGTCTCAAGTCTTTTGCAGCCTCTAACAGGTTTTCTATCAGCACTGGCCAGTATTTAGCTTCACCACTTTTCCTGTCCTGCCTGGAAAAAAAAATCATCCCTGCAGCATTAAGCACCTTCTCTCACATGTTTGCTGTGCCGCCTACATGTTTATTTGCTAACTGCAAACGGGACTGGCTTTATTTCAACTATGGCTTACTTCTTGCAATATTCCATAAAAGCCCAAGTTTTGTGGAGTGCACAATTAATAGTGGCCCTGTCAAGTAATTCCCACCTGAGTAGCGGATCTCTGCAGCTCCTCCAGAGTTACCATTGCTTGTTCACTAATGTTCTCTAACAAACCTCCGAGGCCTTCACAAAACAGCTGAATTAATACTGAGATTGGCTCACACACAGGTGGACTCTCTATTTACCAATTACACAGCTTCTAAAGGAAGTTAGTTTGACTGGGTTTTATTTGGGGCTATCAGAGTAAAGGGGGCTGAATACAATGTAACCCAACCGTTTGAATTTCTAAAACCCAGGATCATTTTACTACCGCTTCACAATTATGTACTACTTTGTGTTGTGTTCTTCTAAACAGCTACTTGTTGCTTGTGTTCCTGATTCTCAGCTGTAGGCTTGAGTCTGCTCTGCTCTGTTCAACGCTCTGTGTAGGATTAGCACTTTCTTTGTGTTGTTCAACACAACGCTTCAATTCAGCAGTGTAGCACTCTAAATCAGGTTTTTGTTGTTTGAGTGGGATGCTCCTCTCTAACCTGCCTGTTTCCTATCCTGCAGACTGGCAGATTGCCACCCTGGTGCTCCTGGGCGCTGGCGCGGTCGCTACCCTGGTGGCGTTTCTGATGGCC
The DNA here is from genome assembly GCA_036173005.1 of Crenichthys baileyi. Classification (NCBI taxonomy): domain Eukaryota; kingdom Metazoa; phylum Chordata; class Actinopteri; order Cyprinodontiformes; family Goodeidae; genus Crenichthys; species Crenichthys baileyi. The sequence goes on along the minus strand of JAHHUM010000464.1, from coordinate 62,578 downwards.
CTCATTTCCCTCTGCTGGGGGAAGAAGAGACAGCACTACCGCATTGTGGCGGTGTTCCTCTTCACTGCAGGTAGGTGAGCCTTTCAGCCTCTGAACGTTGAGTTGAGCAAGCATATTTGGGGAAGGAAGAGCCAACCTACTTGCATTTGCCACAATAGTTTCCATGCATGCATGCATGCTTTGTTGCACCCATTAAACAGAGGAAATGCAGAAATTGAAAAAGAAAAACATCAGAACAAGTTTTGATGGTTGAGCTCATTTTTTTTGGATGGCTGCTGCTGCTTGAGCCAAGAATAAGCCACCGCAGAATTTGCAGACTTACCAGCTAAAGTAAAGTCATAGAGACAGCTCTCCCAGCATTGCCTCATAGGCTGGAGTCTTGCTTTGCAATTGCTTTATGGAAAGACCTTTAGGACCAAACGAAACTCTGTAGCTGAGGAGGGAGGATCTAACTCTGAAACATATAATTAGGAAGAATGATGGAGACACATTCTTCCATTTAGAATATAGAGACTGTAATAACTGAGCCATGGCTCAAGCCTCATTTCATTTAACAGTAGTAAAACTCTAACTACTCATTATCACAGCACGTTACTCATAGTGACTTAAAGCTACGTCAAGCTCCAGAATAACATTAAAGTATATCAGAGACAGACACTACAGATAAACCTCCTCAACAGTTTCACTGTGTGAAGAAGTCTTTATGGTTTTCAGCGTGGAAACTTAATGACACATTTAGTGTGTGCTAAAAGAAGTACCTTGGATGTCTCTGTACACACAATGAACAATTGCAGAAGTCCAACTAGGCCCTAAGTTAACAAAACGGTTCAGTGTCAAATGGTTATTATATGAAAGAGAGGAAGAAATACACAAAAAGTTGGAATTCTTTAGAAAATACTGATTAAAAAAGGTCTAACATTTTTTAAAGTTTAACTCTTTCACAATTTATTATACAATGACATTATTGTTAAGTGGAAGATGGATGATTAGTCTTTGATTAGTTTTAATTTTTGACATCTACAACTTACAGCTCAAAGTCTTTCAGACTAAGTTCCTAGCAGCTTTGTACATTCAGATAGTGACATTCTTGCCTTTATTCTTACAGAATTGCTCAAGATCTGTCAGATTTGATGGAAGGCGTCCGTGAGCAACTCATTTCAAATCTTGCCGCAGATTTTCAGTTAGATTTAGGTCTGGACTTTGACTGGGCCATTCTCACATACTATGACATAAAATAAACCATTCCCCTGTAGTTCTGGCTTTATGTTTAGGGCTGTTGGCCTGCTGGAAGGTGAATCTCCAGCCTCAGACATCGTTTCCAGCCTCTTAGAGGTACCAGAGCACCTTCTTCCACGTTTGCTGTGTCTTCTTCATTTACAAAATGCAAATGAAAATTTTTATGGCTTTCTTTCAACGATGGATTTCTTTTGGCACTCTTTTGCCGTTTTATAAAGTAAATGCCTAATACCTGTCCTGGCATCCAATTCCTTTGCCTGAGTTCCTCTACAGTATGCATGAGCCTCTTGGCGGCTCTCTGTGTAATCCTTTCCATGCCCGGCCTGTTAGTTTAGGTGGATGGAACATCTCCAGCTGTGGCATTGTGTCTTTAATTTCAGATAAAGAGTTGAACAGAGTTCTGTGAGATTTTTAAAGCTTGGGATATTGTTTTATAACCTGACCCTGCTTCAAACTTCTCCCTGAGCTGCCTTCTGTGTTCCTTGTCTTTATGATGGTATTTGTTCTCAAACAAACCTTTGAAGCCTTCACAGAAAAGTGAAAAGACTTTCTTTCTCTGGTGTTATTCAACTGTTTTTGCAATTTTATAAGAAGATAGCAAACATTTAGAATTTGTTTTCAGCTTCCTCATTTATACAGAGATTTTACCACATTCTCCACTTCTTCTGATGATAGAATGCCAAAATTCTTTGAAAGTTTACATTGGGAAGCATTACTCCTAGGTTGTTGAACTGTTAGGGGGTTGAGCTCTCTGAGGTCATTTACTGACCTATTAACACCTAGCCTAATTAGTGTGCTGGACCGAAGGGACCAACATAATGCTCAAGGCAAAAGCCTGCAAAGGATTCACTCAGAAATAACTAATTTAGATAATAACAATCAACAAAAAAGAGTTGCAGCCTGGTGTTTCTTTGACTTCGCGTTGAAAACAGTCGATTGTAATGATGCTGTGATCTGAACTCAAAGAGATCAAATATCTGAACTGCAGTTCCAGGCTTTTGGACCATATATTTCACATATTACAACATGAGTCTACAGTGAAACACGCTAAGTCCTTAACTGGCCAACCTTCAGTTTTGAGCCGTCATTCATCAGAAACATTTGGCACAGTTTAAAACTAAGTACAACTGTGAAGTAACATGAATGGCGTAAATGTGTAGGTGGAAAAAGCTTTTGGTCCACATATGAACTTGGTTTCCTTTTGAAAAAAACTAAATAAAAGCGGGGTTTGCAATGGAGTCGCACAAAAAACCCAGCAGCCATCTTGGAGAATACACAATCGGCGTAACCATGGCAACACATACAGGAAATCTGGAAAAAGCAAGTATTTAAGACAGTCTTTTAAAAAGGACAGGCTCATTTTCAAATACAGTTTAAATGGCTCCCAGCTTTTAATTTGAAAAGCTAAAACTCTGTAAGCTACACTGCAGTTCAGTAGGCAATGTAATCCACCCTGCCTAAAATGATAAAACCGACAGTTACTGTTGAGATGTTTTTAAAATATCCGTGTCTGGGCTAAGACATTATTTTCAAGCAGTTTAAGTTTCCAAAATAGATGTCTAGCCCACATTTGTGATTTATCAGTAGGCTTAGACCTTTGAATCAAGACCAAGCACAGGTCTGGTGACGTCAAAAAACAGTAAACAAGCCCGTCTTCAGGAAATATGACATTAACATAGACTATCCAATACGATTTATTTATAAAGCACATTTAAAAACAACTAAAGGTTGACCAAAGAACCTTGATATGATCGGATGAGAACAGAGTGTAGTTTTGAATCATCCTGTTCCTCCTGTGCTAGTTTTATTTACAAGACTTCGTCTCAATAATGTCTCCATGTTGTCAATGTGAATTATGGTCTCGCCCAATGAATAATAAAACTTTTTAACTCATCTCTTTGCCTCTGAGTGCCACAGTGTCCGATTTTTCCAGACTTCTTACCTTTTTCTAAAGATGAAAGTCTAATAATGCATAAGTTTGCATTAAATTGACATGCTATATCTTAGATCTGCCACATCACACATTGACTTTAACATATTACCTACCGTTATTTAGTTGTTTTTTTTCACTAACTGACAGTCAGTGTATGTAACATGTGGTTCTACAAAGTATTGAGTGAGAGAGACTTAAAATATTTGCATGTCAAACTTTTCAGATTTGTAGTTGTAATTTTTTTTAACTATATATAATTTTCCTTCTGGTTCACAATTATGCACTACTTTGTGTTGGTCTGTCACATAAAATCCTATTTAAATACATTAAAAACTGTGGTTGCAATGTGACAAAATGTAAAAGTGTTCGAACGGTATAAATACTTTTGCAGGATAAGTAAGTGATCGACGATTCATTGAATCCGTTTCGTTATTATTTTACAGTACCACCATGTAGATCAAGTATTAGAAATAATATTTTCTGCTCTGTGTTCATTGACTAATATTGATGATGGGGTCTTAACTGTATAGCTAGTTTGTATTACTGTAAACATTTGCAAAATGTAACATCTTAACACTAAAGGAAATTGATAAGGAAGCTTTGTCTTGTTCCCGCTCTGCAAACAGCTGCTACAAAGGAGCACTGTAGTCGTGTGAATGGCTGTAGCCTTCCCTGTTACCCATTTACTGAAATGCGTGGGAATGCCGTGTTATTCTTTCCTGTGTGTAATTGCCTTAAGAGCCTGGCGAGAAATGTCTCCACACAGTCTCGGAGTCCTCAGCAGAGCAGCAGCAGCAGAAGGGCTGGATTGTTAAAAGCCTCTTGGCAGGAGGACTGGGACTCTATGGTATTTATTTTCTTTCCAGAAATATGACCTGAGCGTGCTCAGTCTGGCCTCAGTCAACAAAACCACACTCTCGGACTTCTGTCGTTTCCACCCATACACCCACTTCTCCATCCTGTAGGAAGGAAAGGTGGAGCCACATTTAAAGTCAGACCTTTCCTCAGGAGTCAGTCAGCACGCATGTAAAGTAACTAAGGCCATTGGTTTGAATGCTTTTGGTTCTGAATGCAAGGGAGGAAAAAATGATTCACTATGAAACCAGTATAGCCTTCCTCCATGTGTGAGGCGGGGATTAAAAGAATAATGGCTGATGTTTGTGACTTTTCAACTCTTCTCTGACTGAAAGAGCTGAACAGGCCTTATATTGTGGGTGCTAACATATGCTCTAAAAGCTAGTCGCTGTCAGGGAAAAGAAGAGAAGCCACTTCAAACAGCCCTCACTTTCCTCTGAGTGAAAAAGCTACACGGATGTGTTGTAGAAAGCCCATCCTCCTTGGAAAGCTTTTTTTCTCTCTATGTGATGTTGTCAGGTATAGAAACAAAGTATTGCCTATTAGTGAAGTGGAAGGACATTGAATTATGGTTTCTAGTTTTTTTTACATATTAAAACTTTAAAGTGTGTCATGCATTTTGTTATAGCCCCCATTTTAGTCCACTAACCCTAAATACCACCAACTGCAACCAGTTGTGCCCCTTAAATCCCAATAAAATACAGACAAAATGTAAAAAAGAAAAAAAACTTCAGGTTATGTAAGTAAATATTTAGTACCTAGGAATAGGATCATTTCAAGCAGCAGAATGAATAACGTATAATAATCATTAATCAATAATCTTTTACTGTATAAGCATGCTATGGTTACCAGTAACATGGTTACCAGTTAACATAACAAAAAAAACATATTCCTGCTCTTCTCTTATCCATCAACTCCTATTTATAGCCAAAAAGTCAACCTTCAACAATTTGACAGCAGCCTGGTAGCTGTTTGGTGTATGTGCTTTCATGTTGAAGGTCATTAACTTCACCTTTACTTGCTTAAATCATGAATTTTTATATACTGAAAGGCTCCCCAATGCTTCAACATTATTTTTTGTTTGAAACGTGAAAAGACTGAATACATTCAAAAAACAATCATTAATCATTAAACAATTTCACTTTCTGAAATGGAGGAAAGATGTTTGGGAAAAAGTACAGAAGAACCATTATCAAATAATGTGTAAAATACCTGAATAGACCGAGGCAAAATGTATTGGAGGGAAAAAATTTGCTTTTCAGAAAAATAACATTTTTAAAGAGAAGGAGAGTGCATGTTCTAGAACAAAGTAGGTAAAAAAAGAACCAGGATTTTAGTTAAAGACCTTATGGTAATTGTGTGATGAGATTGGGTTATAACGGGGTTGTGTGGGATTGATATCAGCAATTATGATACCTAGAGATGCATCGATCAGAATTTTGTTGCCCGATTTCTGATCTCTGGATCTTTTAAGTTTGACCTGCCAGTACGGGCTTTGGCCAGTTCTAATTTCTCTTCAATAACTACAATATATGAGATTATAGCAACAATATCATATAAAATTATATAACCGCAGCATTCAAAATATTTTTTTCTAGCCTTCCTGCCGTGAGTGGTCATTGTTTTATTTATATTAGGAGCGGAAGCCATGTAACGCCAATTATGTGAGAAAGCTGTCGCTGTAAAACAGGGTTTTACTAATATTTTAAAACAAATAACAAATGGGTTGACAACAGGTTTTGCTTCTGTTATCAGTAATTAGCATTGTTAGCATCAGATCAGCTTCTTGTAGATTCTAGAGATTGTAGACACTGTTTCTGTTAACACATCTACATGACAACATTTTAATTGAGTGTGTTAGCGTTTCTAACACACTGTTAGAAACGCTAAAAACAATGTAATTTCTCTGCTACCCCACTAATAGCCGGTGTGTTTTTTGAAACTCTCCCTGCCTAAAATGGCACCACCCCTTGATAAACTTTCAGCATGGCAGGGACCCAAATATTCATATTGGAAGAGGTTCAACTATTGCTTCAATTATAAAACCACCAAACTTCAAGAGGAGGTTGACTGGGAATCATGCCAGCCGAAATACACGGATATTTGCAAAGATTATTTTAAGTAGAGCACAAAGTTACTAATGTTCCTGAAGAACTAGTAAGTTTTGAGCTTTTGCTGGTTTAAATCTTGAACAGGTCCAGCTGGAAGAAGCAGTTAGCTTTTCTACAATTTACTGCAAAATCACTTTTTCCTAAATATCAACTCTGAATGCTGTGTAGTGTGTGTAAGGTAGTGACTACTTATACCTACCCCAAACAATCATAAGGTAAACCATTAGATTTATTTACACACCTGAATACAAAGCAGGAAGAAAGTACTATTTTAATTTAAAATGGCTTATTGCCATATTGGAAAAGTATTAAGTCCTATAGGAATTTATGTTTTAGAGATTTCACTCATCATTGGGATGGAGGATGTTTATCCTACTAATTAATTATGTTTTTGCAAATTATTTTCAGTGAAAAAGTCTTTCATTTCAAGGTCAAAAACTCTAACAAGAACGTGTTATGATTATCTCAGACTTCAGACATTTAGGTTTATGTAAGCAATTTAAAATGCAACTCTCTGCTTATAAAAGCCTTTCCCATTAAGAAATAATCTCATGATTGCCTTTCTGGTTTTAGTTGTTTTGCAGGCCTGTGCCCTGGTCCTCTACCCGATCAAGTTTATTGACGGAACGGTTCTACAGACCTATCATGAGTTCAATTGGGGCTATGGACTCGGCTGGGGAGCCACCATCTTCATGCTGGGAGGAGGGATCCTCTTCTGCCTGCGGACGGACATTTATGAGGATGTCATGTACTAGTGAAATCCCTGATGTGCTGCTGAAAATGCACACATAAGCACATAGAGACTTCTTCTTGCTCTGAACATGGCCTGCACATGAGCGCAGACCCTATGTCTTGTTTTTGCCTCCTGTCTTGCTCTCGCTGTTATTTTTAGACAGGTTGTGTTGGTGCTATTTAGGGCCAGGGCTGTGAAAGTAAATCTCCACCCCCCTCCCGCAGTCACACACAGCTGCCAGTGGCTCAGCACAGCTGCTTTTCGGGGGCCGAGGTGACAACACTAAAGCACAGAGAGTTTTCTGGACTGGCTCGAGCTGCTGGACGTTTCCAGGATGTTTATTGTTGAAATGACAGAGACCCGAATGGGCTGGGGCTTAGTATTCACCAGGACTGACTCATCTCCACATTTCCTGTTTTGTTGTTGTTTTTTTTAATTGTATTTATGGCATCATTTCTTTCTTGCCTGAGTAAATTTTCCCTCCGTTTAAACTAAAACATGTCTAAGTGTAAATTAGACCCAATTTATATAGATGTGTAGCTTCTTTGAAAAATCCCACTAGTTTGTCCCATACAATCTATAAATGCGTACAACAATGCTTCTGTTTATTGCTTGAAGGGAACATTTTGGCATATTTGGTTAAAAACCACTTTAATTATCTGGATATTATTCTATAGAGGAAACCAGGGGCTATTTAGAGGTGCCAACAGGTTGCTAGCCTACCACTAGCTATTTCATGGTTCACTACAGGTCACATTTTGGTGCTATTGACAGCTTACTGAAACTCAGTGGAAATTCATATTTATTGTGTGAATTTGTCCCCTGTCCAAACTAAAACATACAGAATCTAATGGGGAGTAGGATTGTGACATCGCACTGTAGCGCATCTCCATGTTGGGTGCTAATGCAGCTACATCAGGTAAATCGTAAGATTTATGTGTGCTGAGGTTGAAATCCCATCATTAACCACAGGATACGTTCTGTTAGATTCCAGAGATATGAAGAAAACATGGATAATTGTTATCCATATTTGATAAATCATTTTTGACCTCGCTAACAGTTTAGGCACCCATCACCACAGTGTTCCAGTGTGATGATGAAGTTATACTCCTTCACAAAATTATTACTAATGCCAGAGCTTTGGCCACATTGTGTCCTGGAGATGTTCTGCCATTCCACTAAATTTGAAAGAGACAAAGAAAGACGGGTATGCATAGAAATCCTCCATCCATTAGTTATCTGAAATATATGTTTGGAGTTCTCCTGTGCACTAACCTGTGCTCTGTAGCCTAATTTTGTTATGATTACAGGCCTCTCTCCAGATAAATACAACCATCCTCCTTTATGTCTTCCTTCCATATCTCTTTTTTTCCCTTTTTAATGCAGTCTCTCTCTCACTCACTCACCCATCCAAAGTCCCACAATGCAATGCAGTTTGATCTCTGTGTGGTCTTTAAAAGACATTCTAGTTTGTCCTTGAAATTATGAATACTTACAAAGCATTTCTACTGCAAACTAAATAGATCTAGGATGGGAGCATTACTGGGTTATATTATTGTTTTAGGCAGCATTAAGACAGGTATTTCTTTGAGTCCCAAAACAAAAATCCCTTTACTGATGATCGTAATGTAAATATTTTCTCTATCTAAACCAAAATATATCTAACACACAGTTTTTTCTTAATGAAATCAATGTGGAGATGATTTCAGGTTTCTAGCTTAAAGCTAGCTAACTAGAGTGTACAATTCATAAAATTTAGCTTCAGTAGGCTACATGAAACATTTTATTGTCACATTTTGCTTGAGTTGTGAAATAATATGCACAGTGGGATTATGTTTCCCTCCAGCTAACTTCCTTTATATAGCTTCTTTAAAAACAAGAAGAATTTAAAATAAAGGCTCATTCTCTAGAGAACTTGATGACATACTGAGGAGTTAATTCAACTATCTGAATAAGTTGTGTTGCAGCAGGTACACATCTAAAACGGGCCTTGACTCCTGTTTTAGAGCCTTGAGTCCTTGTGGACTGGAGTTGGACGGACCTGCTACAGACTAAACAACGAGCCACTGAACCACTTCCATTATCTGGAGCACATTCCTCAGAGAAAGCCAGAAGCTATTTAAAGAGGCATCGTGAGGCTGCTAGCTAGCTAGCTACATGGAACATTTTGTTGTTCACTACCAGAAAGATTTTAGTGCCACATTTTACAGCATTTTTAAAAGTTTAGCTATACAGTTAGGCTGGAAAAGAGTTTGATAGTGTCGTATACAGCATCCCCTTCTTTAAAAAAATTTCGCTTTATTTCTGTACAACTGAACATTTCACTTGATTTTTTTTAAATCATTTTAATGTGTCACAGTTCTCTTTTTTAAATTTTGTTTTTGACTGTAGATACAGGTAAGATAAGGTGAGTAGTTATTTTCTGTAACCATTTCATGACACATGACCTAATTATTAAAACACATCCTCCTAGTTTAAATATGTTCTCTTGTCTTGATCATTTTGAAGAGTGACCAAGAAAATGGGCCTCTGTCACATATGTATATCCCAGGAGAACAGGAAGTCATGGATTAGTTGCTAAAAATTTGCTAAAAAACAAAATGTTACATTAATACAATTTGAGTTGTAGTGGCGCCACCAAAGAATGTGTTTTTGATTTTTGTTTTTTGTAAAATTATTGTATTTTTCTCCACTAAATAAATGAACTGTGATCTAAAGTTGTGTTTTTCTGAATCGTATAGTAGATTATTATGCAATGCAGTTAAAGGTGAATTTAGTTTAAATATTTTTACATATTTTTACCAGAGGGGGCTTTAGGTCTACAGCTGTAATATGCCAGAAATACCAAATGGACAGTAGAAGCACACAAAATAAACAAAACAATTTTAATTAAAAACTATTGGTTTCCTTTAGGAGTTAAACATTTTTTCTAGAAAAATAGAAAGCATTGCCACATCTGAGCTGGCCGGTCAAGCCTTTCTTCAATCTGCAGCAGTTGAAAATGGATAAAAATTTCCCAAAGCTGCAGCGGAGTGAAAACCCAACAGCTGAGAAGAGTATTTACACCACAATCAACTCCCAGGGGGGAAGGAGTCAAGATTATTCTCCCATGTAACCTTGACAAATGGTTTCTGTGAGTTGTGCAATGTTGTTTTCTGAATCTGTGGCATGGGCGTTTTGTAATCGCTCTCTGGAATCTTAGAAATGTGACTTACAGGTTAGAGTTGCGGAACTTTAAACCAGGCTCATACGATTCAGTTTTTTATAAAACATGATCTTTTGCATGCCGGACATGTTTTTATTAGTTACATTAATAGAGAACAAATTGTAAAATCATGTCAGAGCAAGTTGAGTATTTTTAAACATTACAATAATCAGAAATATTAAGCATTCTCCTCCCACATGTAACCCAGTTTATCCTTGAACTATGCACATTCATTATCTGGAGTCAGTGTTTTTACTTTTAATCAGCAGCAGAAGGTTGTAAAATGTATCATCTCACTGATGTGTCGTAAGGGTCAGTAGAGGGAATGTCAGTGGACTTTTCATGCTCAGGCTTCCACCGACACAATATAAAAACCAGTTGCTAAATTCCCTGGTGCCCTGACTGTTTTACTGGGCGACATATTCAACATCAGCTGTATTAACAGTCTTCTTCTTCCACCTAGTGGTTAGAGGTTGTGTTATGAAGTTGTCAGAAAACATGGTATACATGCAGTACCACTCAGTCCATTGCAAATCAAGAATGTTTATCTTGCATTTTTCTTTATAAAAATTAACAGCTGGTCCTTGGAGAGAAAAACAATATATTAATGCTGTTTTCATTGGCATATTCATTTGGCCCTGCTATCACCATGGCTTGAAATGATACTATAAAGTTACTTATATGTTGTTTTTATGTTGTTTTTTTTATTAACTACTTGTTCTCTTTTCTTAATATTTTTTATCTGACACCATTTTCTATAACAGCAGAAAATAAGTGAAACCACTACAGTTCAGCAGCAAAAAGGATAGAACGAAGCTTTTAAGGTAGATGATGAATCTTGAAGCATTTGTTTGTCATAATTTATGTTTTACTGAAGAGAGTCTGGCCTGAGGATGTTAGCCTGGCCCCTGGGTGCAGTAACCAGCCAGACCCTGCACGCTTTCACCCTGCAGGGACAGATTCCAGTTACTGAACCCGGGGATCAGAGACAGACGTCGGGTCTGACAAGCTGTCACCTGAGGGAGAAAATTATTGTTTTACCTATGTATTTATGTTTCAAATTTGCTGAAAATGTGCACAAACTCTGAAGTTCAGACCTGCAGTAGTCCAGCGCTGTTGATCCTCAAGAGGACATCCTGTGCACATGAGAGTCAGCGAGCTGTGAGGCAGATAATCTGACTGAGAAGCAACACCTCGGCTGTACATTACCCTGCTACCAATCTATTATCAAGATTGACTCCACCAAAATTACACATTAACCCAAATAACATTACTCGCTTCTCCTCTACTATCGCTCCTCTGCAGCCCTGCAGCCCCCCCCCCCCAGGTCCTATTTAATGAACATGCGTTTTTGCTGAGGGCTGTGAATGGTACAAATTCTACACTCAAGTAACTAGTGTTATCTCTGTAGGGTAATAAAATTATCTGACTATCTTGCATAATATTCCACTTTGTAACACAGCATTTAGATAAGATGTACAGCAGTGTGTGCACAGTTCTTATTCACAAACTCAGCACTCTTATTACCATTTATCTAAGTCCATAAATGAATACACACCTAAGCATAGATTTGAAGTAAACAACTGTATGAACATGGCTACATGGCATGGGAAACAGTCAGCTGCCGTAGCTGACCTTCAGGATGTCAATGAATGTTGGATCAAACACTGAGAGCTGTGGTCAGCCTACAGCCAGATGGTTATTTTCTCAACAAGAGAGATTGTCATGCAGTAAGCAGATTTGTGATAGGTATGTATCAGTTAAGATTCCTACAGGGCACTGCTGTTAAAGTTTTCAAAAACCTTAAGATAATTGCAGTATTTATTGTTGTTCAATATGTTGCGAATTATTATAGTCCTTAGTAATCATCTGGTATTTCAGAGAGTTCATGATCCCATGCACTCCAACAGTTCCCTGGGCATTTGGAATAAAGACAGGCCAACATAACATCCTCCATCATACTTAACAATGGGAATGTCCAATGGTTGTCATGGAGACTTGGTGACCCCAAGATGTCACTCTTTTCTGCAATTCCTTAATAATGAGATACGGTTGGCTTGGTAGTAGCAAAATACACTTGGATATTCTTTTCGCACTTCAAAGTTTGCTCTGTGCCACTTTTTATCTATGCGCCAGGAAAATAGGAGGCTGTAGATTACTTCTTAACCCATCCTACACACTGATCAAGTAACTCCTAAGCTTTGTATCTTCAGATTGACAAATAAGAGCGGAAGAGACTCGTATTGCTAAGCATTGCTACCAATTCAATTAACAGTTATGTAAAGACGACACAAACAGCATCAAAAACCAATACATCGTTTTTTTATATATGTTTAGGCCTTTTTTATGTGGCACTGTAACATATATAACCTAAATATTAATTTATTTATCAAATGTGTTTTGTGGACCTGGAGAAGGCATTCGACTGTATCCCTTATGGTGCCCTGTGGGGGGTGCTCCTGGAGTACGGAGTTGGGGGCCCTTGATTAGGGGCCATTTGGTCTCTGTACAAGCGGAGCAGGAGTTTGGTCCATATTGCCAGCACTGAGTCAGACCTGTTCCCGGTGCATGTTGGACTGCCCCTTTGTCACCTGTCCTGCTCATAACTTGTATGGACAGGATTTCTAGGTGCAGACAAGGGCCGGAGGAAGTGGATTTTGTCTCTCCTTTTTGCAGATGACGTAGTCCTGCTGGCCCTCTCTAGCCAAGACCTAGCATGTGCAGCCAAGTGTGAAGCGGCTGGGATGAAGATCAGCTCCTCCAAGTCCGAGGCCATGGTTCTGGACCGAAAAAGGGTGGCTTGCCCTCTTCAGGTTGGAGGGGAGTTCCTGCCTCAAGTGGAGGAGTTCATGTATCTTGGGGTCTTGTTCACGAGTGAGGGAAGAATGGAGCGGGAGATCGACAGACAGATCGGTGCGGCTGCCGCAGTAATGGGGGCACTGTGCCGGTTCGTTGTGGTGAAGAGAGAGCTGAGCCGAAAAGCGAAGCTCTCGATTTACCGGTCGGTCTACGTTCCTACCCGCACCTATGGCCATGAACTTTGGGTCATGACCGAAAGAACGATATCCCGGAAACAAGCGGCTGAAATGAGCTTCTTCCACAGGGTGGCCGGGCACTCCCTTAGAGATAGCCCCTCCTCGGCCATCCGAGAGGGGCTCGACGTAGAGCTGCTGCTCCTCTGCATCGAGAGGAGCCAGTTGAGGTGGCTCGAGCATCTATACCGGATGCCTCCTATACGCCTTCCTCGGGAGGTGTTCCAGGCACGTCCCACCGGGAGGAGGCCCAGGGGATGCCCCAGGACACGCTGGAGGGACTTTGTCTTTCGGATGGCCTGGGAACGCCTTGGGCTCCCCCTGGAGGAGCTGGAGGAGGTGTCTGGGGAGAGGAAAGTCTGGGTGACTCTGCTGAGTCTGCTGGCCTGGTCCCGGATGAAGCGGAAGATGACGAGTACGAGTATTAATTTACCATTTTATTTTTCATTATTGTTTAATTTCTGAAGAGGATCTTAAAACCTCACAATTGTTGGTTTGCAACCCCACAGTAGGATTTTCACCTTAACTTTGTGAATGACTGGTCTGATTACCCTTAAAAACGGATAAATAAGTAAAAAACAAAATACTTCAGTTACATTTGTATAGAAATTGTGACCAGTGGCACATCTTTAACAGGGATGGCATTAAATGTCATGAGAACCAGTATATAACATACATTAATGTTAAAAATTATTGTTTTGGAAAGAATGGACTCTGAGTAAGTCCCTTGGTCCTGAGTACAATCTTCTCCAGGAATGGTTTACAAACCTTTACTTAATTCCTGGTTTTAGAACAGAAAAATGTATTTGCCCGGTTACTGATTTCTTCACTTTTTACTTGTTTGTGACACTTAAATGTTTCAGATAATCAAACAAATTTTAATATCAGGCAAAGATAACAGGAGTAAATATGAAATACAGTTATGACTTCATACACTGAGAGGAAAAACCTATCCAAACCAACCTGCCCCAATGAGAAAAAGCAAATGCCCCTAAAACTATTAAGTGGTTGGCGACCCCTAGCTGCAAAGACTGCCATCAAGCAGTCATATTTTTCACTAAGCCCATATTTCTGTATCAAAAATGTGTTGTTTTCTTTTTTTGGTCTAATATAATATTGTAATCCGAAATGTTGTTCTTTCATTAGCTGTAAGCGTACAATCATCATAATTAACAGCAGGCTGTGTGTAATTAATCTATATAATGTGTTTTACTTGGTGAATTAAGTTACTGAAAAAAGGAACTTTTCAGCAGTATTTTAATTTACTAAAGATTCTGGGGTGGGGGTAACCTGCTCCTTTAAATCTCATCAGCACACAAGATGCACCTACTAAACACAGTGGGGCAGCAACTCCTCACTGACTGTATTCTGGATGTAACGGAGAGAGATAGGCACCAGAGTTTGCCATTGGTGAATAATGCTTCCCTCTGCGGTTCACTGGAGTCTCAAAGCCTTAGAAATGGCAATGACTTTGTTTATCCTCTTTTATTGAATTTCTTTTGATTGAGGAAAACGCTTGTATTTACTTCATCTTAGTCAGATGTTAAAATTAAATTTCAGTGTAAACAACAAAAAAAAAACCTCAACAAATACTTTTTTTTATGTGTAATGCTGATCCTGTGTACAAGACTTGTAAACACCAGGCTGTATTTAATCAAAGTAATATGGAATCAGTCGGACATTATTTTAAGACAGAATCCAAAGATAGGATTGAAAGCATTGGTTTTCTGAATACACATTCTGTTTTTTGTCATGTAAAACACATAAAACAACACACCTTGTTCTTATGACTGAGGTCAACATTATGAGGGATGCATCAAATCTGAATAACTGAATACAATAATATGGTAAAATCGAATAAATAAAAATTACAGTGTTAAGTAAAGCAGTAGATGTGAGTTGTAACTGAGATTCATTTATGTTTTATAATGTAGGTGGATTTTTTGTATGAGAGACTCAATATTCTTCTACCACTGAAAGCGATATGTAAAATTTCTGTAAACATGTTTTATTTTGCTTTCTAAATATGTTGTAGTGGATTCAAGTCATTTAAAATTGGGCTGCTGAAGGATTTACGCAACTCATTAACTCTGGAAAGTTATCACTTTTTGTCTAGAAATTCTAGTGAATTTGGCAGCACACTATGGATCATTATGAAGTGGAAAAGCTTCTGCCAAGTTTTTCTGAAAGAGGGAGAAATCTTACCTGTCATCATTTACGGATGTCCAAAGGCACTTATTCACCGATATCATGTTCTCATCAGCTTTTTAGCTCACACACCCTTGTTTCAGCAAACTTTGTCCTTTGTTCTGTCAAAAATAAAACAGATTTTATTTTAAAAAGTGAGTAAATCTCAAAATTCTTATAATAGTTTTTATTCCCATGACAAAAATACGAAGTTTATCACTCCACAGAAAGCAAAGAGACAATACATATTGGTGTATTAATATGTGTGTCTCTATTTTTGTTTGAAGACTCCAACATTTACTGTAGAAACTGAAGTACGCTTTCCTGTTGATACTACACTAATGTTGACTTGTATAACCACTGTTTCTAAGAAGTGCTTCACATCTGCATTTCTTGGTTTTTCCTCGGAAGCAGCCTGTTTGATTTCTGTATTTTTTTCAAACTTAGTAGGTTTGCGGGCCTTCTTGCTGAAAGCTTGACTTTACAGAGGCGTCTTCTAGTTGCTACAGTAGACACACAAGTAACTGTAGACCTTCTTTGATCGAAATGGGGCTTATCGTTGGCCTGGTCTGTGTCCTGTTCTGTTACTAAATTAGAATATAGTGTATAATATATATAAACTGTAATTACAATTATTTTCCATAGATAAAATGATGTGGTTAGTAATGTGTGCGATTTTTTAACACAGCTTTATATAAGACCAGTGTGTGAAATCAGTAATCAGTAACAGAACTCAGATATAAAACTCAGATATAAAACTGAGGAACGAGCGTGATGGGGACCCAGGTGGTCAAAACAGACGGAAAATGACCCAGCCATGAAAATATAACAAGAGCTTTTCAAGAACAGCTGAATTTGAGCCTCTGTTCTTGCTGACATCTCAGTAGCTTCTGTTGTTTTGTTTGACTAGTCGTTCTGTAAGATATTTTTTAATTAAAGTTTCACTTGCTGTCATCTCTGCCTGCTTGCTGCCTGTTTCCTGTTGCACCTGTATTTGGGTCCTAATCACATAGCCACAAATCTTGTCTGTTCCATTATCTCTAAAATGTTTGTCTTCAAGAGCTCCTGGGAGAGACAGCTTTTAACCAGGCATGACGTTATAAAGTTCATATGATTATTAGTCTGAAATTCAGCCATTTTTTTATTGTTTGCACATGATTGCTGCAGTATTAAGCCAAAAATTAGAACTTAAGAGCTAGAATTGAGTCATTTTATTATTTTTAAATGATTTCAAGTACCACATTTATCGTTTTACTCATAACACTTTATTAAAAATAGGTTACGAAAAAGAAATATTTACAAATCTCCTCCTAGCTTCAAGACAGCAGTGTGAAATCAGATGTGCTACAATCTCTTACTTTGCCTTGAAACCATATTTTCTACTTACAAAAACAAACAATGTTTCTAGTCTGCAAAAAACCCAGATATTTGTTGCAGAGATAATAATGCTTTCTTCCAATTTACATATACATAGGTATCAAGAGGGTTCAGATTCTTTAATATTATCAGATGAAAATTACAATCTGTTCATACTACCAATTCAAAAGTCTGGTGCTTTCATTTTTATGCCTATCAGCATGAAAACTGAAGAAAGAATGCCTATGTTTTTTTTAGCTTTCTTTATCCCAAAAAATGAATATATTCCACATCTTATGAGAATGACTAAAATGCGCATCATAAAATGCAAAGAAGACGGCGACAGCAAAATTCTGAATAAACATGACAAAAATACATCCTTAAACTGTCTCTCCATTAAAGGTAGTATAGGAGCACGGATAAAAAATTGATTAAAAAAATTGATACACTGATACATACATGCACCGATCTGTGATAAAAAACAGAAATGAACAATTCACCATACCGAATTTGATTACACAAAACCTCCATGTAAAGTAAATATGATGACATACATTCATTAAAGCTATACTTCCATTCATATTGCTAGGTTATTAGAGCTATAAAATAACACATTAAACACAATTAATGAAAATTTCTAATGAAAACAATAGCTAGAGGGAGTGTGTTGTTTGTCAACTCCTATAATCAACACGCAATGCATGCTTGCTTTGGCTGGAATAAAGAAGCTGCGGTAACAGTCCTGGTAAAAATGGCAACAATTGTGGCATTAAAACACTGAAACACTCATACTTTCAGTTGCATTAGAAATACTAGGATGATAAATGAAAACTTCACTGGTTCCAAGTGTGCAAGACAACAATACAAATACATTTTGGACGAATTAAACATCACCTTTCTTTTTTGTTACATAAAGAAGTAGTTGGTTCATCAGCTCACTGGCAAGATTTGAGGTCCACATTAAACAAGTAAATATCAAGATAAAATAAAATGTAAATATATATAACATAACAATAATAATAATAATAATAAACAGCTTCGAAACCAGTGTTAAGTAAATGACCTGGCAAGAGATCTGGCAAACTGTAAAACATCATGGTTAAGTAACTACAGCCCATGTAATCTCTGCTGAAAAAATCAGCTAGCAAGACCTGTGGCAAAACATAAACAATCAATTGAAACCTCTTGATTTTGCATCTAATATAGTTTTCCAGTTCTGTTTAACATAGGAAAGTAAGTGTTCTTTTAGAAGCTGTTAAATGTTAGACATATTTGTAAATAACACACTGCACAGAGTAGTTGCAGTCAATATACATGTGCAGGGACCCTGAAAAATAAGTATACGTGCAACAGTAGCAATAAAAGAAAAAGAAAAATTCTGAAATGTTCTTAGATGATGACATCAGTCCAGATTTTCTTGCCACTGTAGATCTTTGAAACTCCCTGGGTAAAATGTTTGGTAAGCAGCTTGGGAACCAGAGAGTCCACTTTCTTCTCTAGTCCTGCTCTCCTCCTGTAATTAAAAACACAGTTTGATGTTCAACTTTTTCACATCTAGTCTCATTACAACCAGAAACATGAATTTATTTGATAAAGATTTTATGTGAAATGCCAACAGGTATTGTATAATTGTGACTGGAACGGAAAATCATGCAAGACTTTCTAAATCTGAAAAATGTGTCAACCCCCTTTACTCTGTTTCCTTAAAATGAAATCAAGTGCAACCAATTACCAATAAAAGTCACCGAATTAGTAAATAAGTCCACCTGAGTGTAATTTCATCTCTATATAAATCAAGCTTGTGTGAGGGTCTCAGAGGTTTGTTAGAGAACAGTAGGGAACGACAAAGAGCATCATGAAGACCAAGGAACACAGCAGACAGTTCAGGGAGAAAGTTGTAGAGAAGTTTAAAGTGGGGGTTTGGTTATAAAAATACCATCATCAGCTTAAGACATCTCATGGCACGCTGTTTAACCTGTCGTCTAAAAAAAGAAGAGTATGGCACAACTGCAAACCTACCAAAAAATGGTCTACCACGTAACCTGACAGGCCGAGCAAGGAAAGCATTAATCAGAGAAGCAGCTAAGAGGCCTAGGGTAAATCTGGAGAAGCAGCAAAGAACTACAGCTCAGATGGGAGAATCTGTCTGCACTCCACAAATCTGGCCTTTTTGAAAGAGTGGCAAGAAGAAAGCAATCGTCAGAACAAAGCCATAAGAAGTCCTGTTTGTCGTTTTCCAAAAGCCATTAAGGAGATAGGAAACATGGAAATGTGGATAAAGATGTGTTGATCAGACAAGGCCAAAATTTAAATATTTGGCCTTTTTATAAAACTCTATGAGGGGTGGAAAACTAACACCAACACCAACAGATATTTTCCATCCAATCTCAGTTAAAGTTATTTTACAAAGAAGAATGAGCAAATTTCAGTCGCTAGATGTTCAAAACTGGTAGACACAAACCCCAAAAACTGACACAGAAAAAGAAACAAACAGACATAAGTCATATGTCTGCCATTAAGCTTAGAAAAACAAACTGAAACAGGGCTAAAAACCAAGCCACCACAGTAAAAAAAAACATCTTAACCTCTCCAGATAATATAGAGAAAAAATACTGCAGTAAACAACCTTTAGTGCATATGTGCAAACTATTGTTGGCGCTTATTCATACATACAAATTTTTTGCAAGGTACTGCAATTGCAGCATGTTAGTGTGCAAATATCACATCGTGGATGTATTAAAACTCACATGTTAATTGTTGCCCAAACACTCAGCAACACCACCAGGGTGACGATGATGGAAACAGCAATGTAGATGTAGACAGACACGAAATTCAGTTCTGGTTCCAGTGTGGCCTTTACGTTCTCCAAAACTAGAACACAAACAAATAAAATTGGGCTTGTTAAAAATCTATAGCATTATATTTGATGTCATAGCAAATATTTTTTACATGGTGATTAGTAGCTTCTGACGTCTGCCACCCACTCTGGTAATTCCCGTTTAAAGCAGGTGTGGCTTATAACCAAAAACAAAGCTGTAAAAACCTCTGGATTTTGGATGGTTATAAAATGTTCATCTCTCTTCGTCTGTTTAGCTGTATTTCACACTTGGATGTGGTATCCCAATGCATAGTTTTTCAAAGACTATCTCTGTTTTGTTTGACATTTCTGCCTAATTTGGAAAATATTGTATCCAGTTCTGCAGCACAATTTTTAAGTAGTTAGTCATTTTGCAATTTTCACAGTCAAAACTTTTCTGGTGCCTATTGGGCATTTTTGATTTGGGTGAAATGGCTTTCTCTCCAGGGCAGCACAGTCTGGGAGGGGCGGCATGAGGCAAAATAATACTTAACCTGTCAGTTGCACCACATAACGTTTTGCATTGCTCTTTTTCTGTGTTGATAATGGTAATAAAGGTAATAATGCTGAAGTCTATATCTGTTGTATCGTATGATTTGTTCCAAAATTTTAAGGAGCCATCTACCTGGATCAATTAATATTAGATCAATATATTTAAACTTAATATTTATAACAAATTACACACAGTTTTTTGTTGTTTGTTGTTTGTTTTTTTTTTGGTTTTTTTTAGCTGAAAGGGTTTTGTCACGGGAGTACGCAAGGTTTTAGATTCACTAACCTGGATGGCATGTTTCATGGCTCCAATCGCTCCAAAAGCTTTTGTCCACACAATATGAGTTCAGTCTGGACCGAACCTGGAAGCAGTGTATTTCACTGCTGTCGCTGAAAAGCAGAGTCAGACTTGGGGTCTTGGTGTGAATGTGGTTCTGTCAGTAAGAAAAACGTATATGTAAATAGATTCATAAACGAAAGGGATGACCCAATGGGAAGTATTTTTTAAAATAGAAATAATAGAAAAATAGAAAACTTAAAAGTGGCCCATCTTTGACAATATTTTTGGGATTCAGTATAGACCAAACGTAAAGTACTACATTTGAGTTTTAATGAGATTTAAGTGGATCTTTGAGTAGATCAAACACCTTCAACAATGTTTAAAAACTCTTCCAAAAACCAGAGGCTGCACCAGCAGTTCTCTTGTATAGATGCTGATCTTTTTAGGTGCATTCAAAGTAAAGCCTGCAGAACTTGTTCACTATCAGTTGGCAGGATCTGTAGCTAAAAAAAAGGCATAGGCTGGTGTAGAGAGTCCTAAACAAAGGGTGCATAATCAGATAAACCATACCAAATATATTTTTCCGTCAGCTCCTACATGATGGTGTCTCACTTCCCACTCGAGGCAGTGCACATGAAGCCTCCCAGCAGGATTTGTCCAGTAAAACTCCAGCTGCCTGTCAGAACTTGTTTGCAGATATAGCTTCTCTGGAGCTGAAGCCTTCACTGCAAAACAATTAAACCCAAGAATCCAAATATTACCAAAGGAGAAAGGAGGAAAAACTAATCTCGACAATCTAGCAGAAACAAGCCACAGAAACAAAATATCAGAGCAAGATACAAAACCATCGCAGTGCCTGCATGGTCGCTGACATGTACGCACCCTGATTTTGGATCTGCATGGAGAAGAATGCTTGCTTCAAGGGCCCTTCAGAGGAGGAGCCGTTTACACAGAAGTAGATGTCAGTGAATTCAGGAAGAGGTTTTCCTGTGAAGTTGCAGCCCGTCCTCACTCCATCTGACAAAATGTAGCTGGGGCATTCCACTGCCTGCTCCAGGGATTTATGCCTGTGGGAGAAGTAAATAAGGAATGAAGTCATCTAGGTAACTAGCATCCTGATGTAGCTTGCATAGCCTAGCCTTCTTTAAGCCAGAGAACTACCAGAAATATAGATTCTGCAGTGAGCTGGCCGGTGTCTTCAGGCTGCGTGTCCAGGTGCACTCCAGATTCTCCATATTATGGTACACACACATGAACTCTTTGGCTTCTGTATCCCAGATCCCTAGACACAGTAATAGAAACGGCATACAACGAATGTTTCTCAAATCTTTTTATACCCCTTAAAACATTCTACGTTCCAACCACAAACTTCAAAGTATTTTGGAGGATCTTATGTGACAGATCAGCACAAGGCATCATATAATTGATAAGTAAATAAAAAATGATACATGGTTTCCCAAGGTAGTGCAAACACTGGTGTTAAGCCACACAATACTTTGTAAAACCACCTTTAAATACATCTGCAGGTCTTTGTGCTGTTTCTTCTGGCTCTGACCATTTAGAAAACAAACATTTTTGCCGATTCTTGTTTGTGAAATAGTTCAACCTCAGTTATATTCGATATCCATCAGCTCTGACCAGCTTCCGTGTCTCTACTGAAGAAAAGCATCCCCACGGCATGATGCTACTACTACTATGTTTCACAGTGGGAATGGTGTCATCAGGGAGTCAGCCTTTTGTATGTGTTCCAAATAATTCAAATTTGGTCTCATCTGACCATAACACTCCTTCTACATGTTTGCTAAATCGCCTACCAGGTTTAATATTAGTTGAGAAAGTTTCTTCCCATTTCCTGTTGTTCACTACTTCCTGATGTTCTGTCACACAAATGCCCAGTAAAATAAATACATTAAAGTTTGCTGTTGTAACATAACAACATGTGAAAAAGTTCAAGGTGGGTGAGTACTTATGCAAATCACTGTATTTTACAATACAGATGTACAGCATGTATTAGTGCTGACCTTTGCTGGGAGGTTTCTGAACCACTTCAGTGTATTCTTTGCTTTTGATCACCGTGTTGTTGGTGCACTCTCCATTCAGAATGGTGGAAACTCTTACTTGGACTTCTTTGGACAGGTCAAACTGAGCACTGTAGGTCCTCCCAGGCATTCTGAGAGTCTGCCAACCCAGACATCCAGACAAGTTGTTACACATCAGAGATACATTTCTGGAATTTCAGTGTTACTCACACCAGTCACCATACTTCTCTGCAGAAAATTAGGCTGTCTCCAGATTCTGTAGAGAGTTGGAATTGGTCCAAACTTGACAACATTAAATATGTAATCATTTTGCACCAATTTTCTTTCATTAGCTAAATGTCATGCTACAACATATATCTTTCAAATTTGTCATGCAAAACAGGTTGGATGGTGCAAGCTTATCAAAGAGCTTCTTTTACCATCTCTTTCATCACCATCCTTGACAGTAGTTATAAGCCCTCATTACTTGTGTAACATGACCACCACCTGTGGTGTCATCCCAGTATTCCAGGGAACCAACCTAATAACAGGATGTCATTGAGACATATCAGCAGTAATCACAAGGTTGTAAACGTGTCATACATTAACACATTTTCTACTGCCAGGCAAGTTCTTCTTTCAAGATGCTAAAATTACTCAGATTTTAAATGTAGCCTTAAAAAATATACCTGAAGGTGTTTTTAATCAATTATGCATGACAACAATGTTTAATTCATTTATTTATTTATTTTATTATATTTTTTTAATAACCACATGCAGAAGCCAGTCTAAGGCTGCATTTGACGCTTACCACAATTTCATATGATGGCCTTCCTACTACCATCAGGGACCACAGCTCAGCAGTGTTTATCCATTATATCTAACATATCTATTATTATAGTTTCCATATAGAAAGTAATGTTAGCTAAACAAAAACATTCACTTCAAATGATTTATATGTGAAAGGACTTAGAGATTAAGTGTGCATGCTTAGAAATACAAAAATAAGTATTTCTTATTAAAATCTTGACTCTTAGAGCACCAATGCTGGCTGAGTAATGGGTGGAAACAGAAAGCACCTTGACCTCAACCATGGCCTTAAAAGATAACCTAGATCATTCCAGGAACGTAAAATCAGAAGTAAAGACTTATCTATTAAACTCATAGAGCTGACAGGAAAGTCGCAAATATTACCGAACTTCAGGAGAGTTGAATGCGGCGTTGTTAACATGCAGTATGCTGCTTGTAAAACGTATTTAGTTGTAATCAAGTACACCAGTGATTAAGGCAAACTTTTTAGGCAAATTCTGGATTGAATCAGTCCTGCATCTCTTCATTCGTCAAACGAAAAGTACCATCACGCGTCAAGTCTCATCTGACCAACAAAATTGCTCGCATGTGCACTAAAGATTTAAGAGCCTTTGCCACAGTAGAGGGGACATGGGGGGAATTAATTTTTCTTTTGCATCCCCACGCAATACTTTTGCGTTTGCTCGCAAAAGTTGTTAATCGCCTTGAGAAAGCTGTACATTTTGGAACAGCAGCACAGATGACAAACTGCTTACAAAACAAACAGCACTGATATGGTTTATTTGTCATATGCAGGTTAACATGCAGTTAACAACGCCATTAAAGGCTTAAGATAAGAAGAACCGTTCAAATCACGATAAAAACAAAAGCACTAATGGCGTGCAAAAATGAAAGTGCACATCATGCAGCAGCAATAAGCAAATAAAGTGTCACAGATGTGGTTTCGTGCAGTATTATTGTCCAGAGTACAGTAGTTTGACAGCTTGTGGATAATAACTGTCTTTAAGTCTGATTGAAGATCATTTTATTTAAGGCTGATTTCAAAATAAAACTCAATAAATCTCAAAAACGGGTGTAGTGTTTGATCCATTTTTGCAGTTATCTGGTTCAGAAACTATCCCACAAAGTATTGAGTGAAAACGCAAAAAGTATTGCGTGAGAACGCAAAAAGTATTGCGAGCGAACGCAAAAGTATTGCGTGGGGACGCAAAAGAAAAAAAATTCCCCCATGTCCCCTCGCGGGTTCCGTAGAAAGGCTTCATCAGGGGAAGATATTAAATAAATACGTTGTTAAATAGAAAAAAATTGAATGTACCATTAAATGTACAATTTATTTTAAGACATCATTAAATATTAAGTGTACCACTAATTACGTCATGTCGTCTTTAAAATTATACTTTATAATTATACTAAAATTATAATTATACTTATACTGCATAATAGTCCATTTCATGATATAATGGTACATTTATTGTGTCTAATGATGTATGAAATAAATAATTGGTACCTTTAATTTAATGGCACATTTAATGTTACATTTCTTTCATGTTACATTTACTTCACTTATGGGACATTCACAACACTTATTTATTTTATGATGCTTTTATTGTTTTAATTTTGTCCAGTTTGACCCTCCATTCTTGATGCCTGTATAGGAGGTCATGTCAGAATTTGAATCAGGTGTTGGAGCAGACACACATCTAAAACTTGCAGGGAAGGGGTCCCTGAGGACCAGGGCTGTGAACCATTGAGGTACAGTTTCTAAATTGTGAAGGTAATGCCTTTTTGCACTTTTGTTCACCAAGTACAGTTCTCTTGCTAGGTGTATTTTTCCTTCATTTCAGCAATTTGAAACATAAAAGTAATGTCATTATTCAAAGGAAACAATCACTTAATAAATGAGTAAAATACAACTATGTACATTTTGTTTATTCAACTAAGATAGGCATGGTCTGTTTCCTTGTTTGATATTTTATTATTTCTTCATTATTATTCTTTTTACTTTAACTGGCCTTTACTACAGCTAAAAACAGGGACCTAACTGGTCATTCAAAGAAATTGCCAAAAGACTAAATGAAGAAAACAAAAATGGGAGTGCCACTGGAGTGGGAGTCGTCCAAAATGGGAGCGGGATGGGAGTGGGAGTCAATTTACCAGGAGTGGGATGGGACAGGATTTTTTTTTTTTATGCTGGCCTGGGATTGGGATGGGACAGGACATTTTTCTGTGGGAGCGGGATGGGACAGGAGAGAAAATCCACTCCCATGTCACTCCCTTCTCTGCACTGATTTGGCATTTGCACAAAAGCGTGGTGTAGTGAATGAAATCTAAACCCACAAGCTGTCTGAACGTATTGCAATAGCAAAATAATAGCAATTTGTACTCCTGCAATTACTGCTCAATTTAAACACTGATGGAACTGACAGCAGAGTTATATATATATGTTTGTATATGTACAAAAACCGGATCAGTACTCACCTCCCATCTGTTCTTGTATGTGTTGAAGTACTCGAGCTGGTACTGCAGAAGGCACTTTGTGATGCTCATTAGGCTGCTTGGGGGACTCCAGGTTATCTCCAGACGTCCAAGAAGACCAGGGTCTAATATTGCTAGATCCTCAGGGGGATCCGCTACAAAATGAAGAGGACATCTCATGTCGAGTCTCTGCTGCAAGTAATTTTATTTTTATCATGGCAAGGGGAAAAAATAGGCTCAATTGATGTTTTATTTCTAAACTCCTAAAACAATATTATAATAATAACTGTTATAGACATAATCCCCCATGCTGCAGTCTTCCTAATTCAAGGTTATAAAAATGGATGTTAACAAACCCGTGACCGCACAGCAACGCATGCTGTCCCTCCAGGTTATGAAGATCAGCATCAGTAAAGGAAGACCACCGGATCTATTGGCCATCAGTGAAATATAACGAAGACTGAAAAACAGACAAAATACATAAATACAATCCTGAGAGGTGTGAGCCGTATGGCGCGGCCGGGAGCTGCTCCTGACTGATTCAGCCGCATTAAACGACTTTGAGATAAATCATTTTGCGTAATCAAACTCTAAGACTAAGGCTCTGAGGGGGCGGGGATACTTACGCGGGTGTCAACGTGTTTTCCTGAAGCAGCAGGTTCAGGCTGAGTTTAAGACACTTGGTTCATACTCGCCTGCTCTGTGTGTAAAAAAACAACCCTCTTCGTCCATCCTCTTCCCTTTTTTTATGCTGGTTTTGGATGTAAATCTCTTTATTTGGACTGTGAAGCGATGTATCCACCTCCATCCCCTAAATGTCCGACTGAAAACCTTGAAAATCACAAAATAACCCACAGAGCCAAAAGTGGCGTGCTTATTTTTTATTTTTTAATGGCAGGCTAAAAAAACCCTATGTAGAGACATTTGCTATAGGCTATCCCTATCACCCTTCCGGTGAAAAATATTAATGCGTTATTTATTTAGCACAATTTCACAAGGAATGTCATCTAAAGGCTATTTACATAACAAACAGATCAAATTTATTTCTAGTCATAAAGAAATAAAGCGGGGGAAAATAAGTATTGAAAGCGTCTTTTATCTGCAGGAATTTCTGGCAAGTAATGAAAGGCTTAAATTTCATTTTGCAGACTCCATGCATGAAACTCTAGCTAAATATGGTTGGCAAGCCTTAACGACCATTTTCCTTCTATTGTACACTGATGTTTGCACACTTTATTGAGTTCAGCAAGTTGGGTAATTATTTATCAGTCAATGGTCTTGAAAAACTTCTTTCTTTTTGTTTTTATTTTTTCAGCATTGTGTACATTTTTCTGTTTTATATAAAAAAAGCTTCCATTTTGTTTGCGTCATGTTCTGGGAAAATTTCCTGAACCACATGCAGAACCACACACAGAATTTCAGGTAAGATATTTCAAAGATTTCTTTATCACGGGGATGATGCACTCAGAGGGGAACTAGAAGGATCCGGGCTTGAGGCTTCAGCTTTTCTCTGAGGGAAGCCATAATTAGAAGAGGTATTGGTTATGCTGAATTGAGTTGAATATGGGGCCTACGTGACTGTAAGAGAGGCTTACAGTTTTCAGTCTGGGGCTGAAAGAAGGCTGGAGAAGAGGTTGTGATACCTTGGGGAAAGTCCAATGTCCGGAGGGAAGAGGTAGTCCAAGCTGGAGTTTTCCTTTTAGGCGGTGGATGGAGAGCGGGCAAGCAGGGAGAATCGGAGTTCTGGAGCCGTTTGAGGATAACAGTTGTTGAGGACAATATCTTTATAAAAGACACCTGTCCACACACTCAATCAAACAAACTCCAACCTCTTCACAATGGCCAAGACCAGAGAGCTGTGTAAGGACATCAGGGATAAAATAGTAGATCTGCACAAGGCTGGGATGGGCTACAGGAAAACCAAGTCAAGCAGCTTGGTGAGAAGGCAACAACTGTAAGAAAATGGAAAAAGTTCAAGATGACGGTCAATCTCCCTTGTTCTGGGATCTCACCTCGTGGGGCATCAATTATCATGAGAAAGGTGAGGGATCAGCCTAGCAGGACCTAGTCAATGACCTGAAGAGAGCTGGGCCCACAGTCTCAAAGTAGACCATTAGTAACACACTACGCTGCCATGGATTAAAATCCTGCAGCGCACGCAAGGTCCCCCTGCTCAAGCTGGTGTATGTCCAGGCCCATCTGAAATTTGCCAGTTACCATCTGGATGATCCAGAGGAGGAATGGGAGAAGGTCATGTGGTCTGATGAGTTTTCTGGTCTAAACTCCACTCGCCGTGTTTGGAGGAAAAAAAAGAATGAGTACCACCCCAAGAACACCATTCCTAACGTGAAGCATGGAGGTGGAAACATTATTCTTTGGGGATGCTTTTCTGCAAAAGGGATAGAACGACTGCACCGTATTGAAGGGAGGATGGATGGGGCTATGAATCGGGCGATC
Organism: Crenichthys baileyi; assembly: GCA_036173005.1. NCBI lineage: Eukaryota > Metazoa > Chordata > Actinopteri > Cyprinodontiformes > Goodeidae > Crenichthys > Crenichthys baileyi. Next base: position 34,541 of record JAHHUM010000464.1, on the reverse strand, counting down.
TTAGCCAAAAACCTCCTTCCCTCAGTAAGGGTAGTATTGAAGATGGGTCGTGGCTGGGTCTTCCAGCATGACAACGACCCAAAGCACATAGCCAGGGCAAATAAGGAGTGCCTCCATAAGAAGCATTTCAAAGTCCTGGAGTGGCTCAGCCAGTCTCCAGACCTGAACCCAATCATCAGAGGAGAATTGGCTGGACAGGGCATTCGGTTTGGTGTTCTTAGCTGGAGATAGGACAGGTGCTGGAGATAGGACAGGTTCTTGTGATCCGTCCAAACCACTATAGAGTGGTCAGTCCCTTTCAGCCAGTGGCGCCACTCTTCAAACACCAGTTTAATCACCAACAGCTCTCTGTCGTCCACATCATAATTTCTTTCAGAGGGTGTTAGACGACAGGAGATGAAAGCGCAGGGCTGAAGTTTCCCCTCAGTGTTTTGTGAGAGAATGGCGCAGACTCCCACATACGACAACCTCTAGTACAAACTGTTTTGACGGATCTGACTGGTATAAGATGGGAGCATTCATGAATCTTTGTTTTAGCTCTGAAGGAACTCTTTCTGTCCCTTGTGTCCAAATAAATGGTTTCTTGGTGGAGGTTAGGGCAGTGAGGGGGGCCACAGTCTGACTGTAGTTCCAGATGAAACAACTGTAAAAGTTGGCAAAGCCCAAGAAACGTTGTAAATGCAACTTGTATTGGGGGTTGGCCAGTCCTGAACTACTCAGATTTTTTTCAGGATCCAACTTAACCTGCCCGCTCTCTAAGACGTCCGAAGAAGGTGAAGGAAGGAATATGAAACTTGCAATTCTCCTCTTTTACAAATAAGCGGTTTTACTAGAACCCTTTGTAGCACCTGTCGAACGTGATTCTTATGTTCTTGGAGAGTGAAAGAGAAGTATATCATCTTGATAAACAAAAATTAACTGGTTCAGAAAGTCCCAAAGGACATTGTTAACTAGGGACTGAAAAACTGCAGGTGCGTTTTTCAATCAGAAGGGCATGACCAGATACTCAGAATGGCCTAACGGCGTTTTAAACATGGTCTTCCACTTGTCCCCCTCCTGAATTCGAACTAGATGGTAGGTGTTTCGGAGGTCTAATTTAGTGAAGATGGTGGAGCCATGAACGGGTCCAAAAGCCGATGTGAAAAGAGGTAACGGATACTTGTTTTTAAGTTATTTGGTTAGGTCCCCGATAATCAATGCATTCGGTCGAAGTGAACCATCTTTCTTGGCCACCAAGAGAATCCCTGCACTGAGTGGGGAGGTGGAGGGTCCAATTATGCCTGCTGCCAGTGATTCATTTATATATCTTCCCATACACTCTTTTTCTGGATTTGAGAAGTTGTAGAGACAGCTGGAGGGCAGGGGTGCTTCTAGAAAAAGATTAATTGAACAATTGTAAAGGCGGTATGGTGGTAATGAAAGTGCCCTGGATTTACTGAAAAGTTCTCTAAGATCGAGATAATTGGGAGGAACGTTTGACAGATCTGGAAAAGTCTCTTTATCCTCCAGGCTGAAAGTAACGAGCAAGTTGAGCTGCTTGCCGGCAGGTTGACAAGCAGCGGAAACTCCAGGATTCAACCCTGCCTCCTTTCCAGTCAAGTTGGGGGTTATGAAGGGAGAGCCAGGGGAAGCCCAAGACCAACGGGGACTGTGGAGAAGGACAAATATAAAAAGTGAGTCTTTCTTTGTGGTTGCCAGAAACCCCTAGTTCAACAGGTTCAGTCTTATGGTGTTGACAAGGGGACAGTAGAGATCCTGAGGTGCTTGACCAAACTATCAATCAAATTTTGTTTGCACTCAGAGTCCACCAGAGCATGGAGTTGCAGAGAACCATACTTTACTATGAGAGAGCATTGTACAGTTAAACGGGAAATATCATTCTTACCGGAATTGCCAATCAAAAGTCCCGTACCTATCCCGTACCCCTTCTGGCCGGGCGGGACAGTCACAGTCGCAGTATAGGCACACACGAGCCTCTAGGTGGCGTTAACGCTCTGGAGACACTTTGATTCGTCGAACCTGCATGGGCTCCTCAGGAGGCTGATCTGCAAGTCAAGTCAAGTCAAGTCAAGTCTATTTATATAGTACTTTTCAGCAACAAGGCACTCAAAGCGCTGCAGGCGCTGTAAGGGACAAGGCTTGACAGGGGTTAAAGGACTGAAAAGGCATGTGTTCTGTTGTCTCTTCTCTCTCGATCTCTCTCGAAAACGATTATCTATTTTAATAGCTAAGGAAGTCAAATCCTCCATACTGCTGGGCTCGTCTCTACAGGCCAACTCATCCTTTATCTGCTCATTCAGATCTTGAGGAAAGGATCCTTTAAGGGCCTGGTAGATCTGACCAGAAGAAGCCCTTAATGTGCGAACATCTATGCCAAACACTACTACTGATTGTTTACCCTGCTTCTGAGTCCACAATCATTGTGTTGTCTCTGTTTCAGATTCCGCGTATCCAAAAGTCTGTTTAAATTCAGAGAGAAAATCATTAAATTAAATGTTTGTTCTGAAGTGGGGGCTGCTGGGTCAGACTGGCCTGATGGTTCTGTCATGTCCTAGGATAATATCCTGACCCACATGCAGAACCACACACAGAGCACCAGGTAAGATATTTCAAAGATTTATTTATCATGAGTATGATGCAGGGGAAATGGAAGGATCTCCGGGCTTGAGGCTTCAGCTTTTCTCTGAGGGAGAGCTGTAACTAGAAGAGGTATTGGTGAGGCTGAATTTAGTTGAATATTTGGCAGTAATAAGAAAGGTTTACAGTTCTCAGTCCGGGGGGAAAGGCTGGAGAAGAGGTTGCAATCCTGGGGAGAAGTCCAATGAGGGAGGAGGAAGTCTGAGCTGGAGTTTTCCTTTTTGGCAGCGGATAAAGAGCGGGCAAGCAGGGAGACGTAGGAGGATAACAGTTGTTGAGGAGAATACTGGAAGCTTTCAGCTAACAAAAAGACTACGGAGGCAGGCCCGAAGCGGAGAGATTTCTTCAGCGTGTCAACACAGGGAACAAGGAGGTAAATTGGGTGACGGAACACTCAAGACATGCAACGTTTCTGCATGAACTCAGAACTCAATAGAGCAATTTTCAGGGCTTGATTATTAACTGGGTTGACCATTAACCGCTGAGTGATGGTCTTGCAGCTCCTTATAAACACAGCCTGAAAGCAAATTGCTCACAGGTGTGCTGCCTGTCGCTGGCCAGCCACACCCTCTAGCAGAGATCCTCTGAGGCAGGAGGAACTCACACACCACACTTAAACTGGCTTAAACCCCAGGATTATGGCAGTTTGCAACCCTATCAAATGCTGTGTTGTATCTGTATGAATTGGTTGTTGCCTGATTAGGTATCAGGTTTAAATCACCAGTTCTATAATTTCATTCCTCTACCCACCATTGATACTCATGTTAAAAACTACATTTTCTTGATAATAAATTAAATGACATCTTGGCCTGCTGCTGTTCCTTTCCTTTTTCCTTGTAAATTATTTTGTTTCTTTTCAGCTGGCAGGTAGTTCATACACTATAATTTATGACGTCACTGCATCCCAGTTCTTTTATCTGTTCTTTGGTACCCACTTATCAAGTCCTGGCAGCCATTAATAAAGGAAGCAGTTTAAGGATTGGTTTAAAGAAAAGATTTTACCACAGGCTCTTTTCCAGCTGTTGTGAGGTAAGATTGCTTTCCTGTTAAATGCATTAATTTAAATAGATTAAAATGACTTCTGCCTAAGGCAAAGCTAAACATGACAGGTTGTTGTGCTTTCACCATTTTTATTAAACAGACTTACCATGCCTGACTGCTCTCTCCCAAATCTCTTCCATACGCTGTAATAGTCTAAGGCCCCGTTCACACTGCAGGCAGTCGAGAGGAGAGGCACTGACATATATGATTAAAAGTTCCCCTCGACATGATAAAGTTCCGAATAAACTCGGTCTCTGTAAAGTTGTTAACATCCCTCCACCACCATTGCTGGCTGTGTCTCTGCGTCCAAACAGTTTGTTGTGCTGAACTGGCAGTCAGATCTCCCTAAAACAGAATAATATGAGCTGACAATATGACCTGTTGCTCATATGACCTGTTGCTCTGACAATAAGACTGACAATATGACCTGTTGCTCATATTGTTCTTATGCACATGCGGGTCAGTTTGGAGCCGCAACATTTTCAATGTGAATGACCACACAAAAGAAATCAGATTTCCGAACAAATCGGATTTGAGCTTTAAGACCTGCAGTGTGAACGTAGCGTAAGATCCTCCTTTGAAACGTTTGGTTAACGTGCTAACACTGGATTAAATACCTATACCTAGCACTAACAGCTCCATTTTGTGTCTTTGTTTCTGTTTAAATAATTTATAAAACATGTATTGTTGTAACACAAAAAATGATCTGATAATATTACATTTGATTTGTGCCCTTAAAAAAAAAATTGAAAAATAGCATTTTAAATATAGTTCATTTTCAGTTATTCAGAATCATCCTGAACCCAGAGTAAAACATGGTGGTGGCAGCATCATGCTGTGGCGATACCTTTCTTCAGTAGGTACAGGGAAACTGGTCAGAGTTGTTGGGAAGATGGATGAAGCTTAGCACAGGGTGATACTGGAAGAAAGCTGTAAGAGAACGGTGTAAAGTGTGATGTGTAAACAGGAAGAGTTAAATAAGGGAAATATTTAATAACCAATTTACTTCCTTCTTCCTCTTTTCAAACTATAAATCATCTCCTTCTTATGTTTAAAATTTTAGAGTTTCAGTTATGAAGCTTAACTGGCATGAATATTTGTCACATTAATATGACCACATTCCTCTCTTAACATGTATTGCAGATATGTTCAAAATGAAGATTTCAATCATTCATGATAAAAACCTGCAGCTGCAAATGACCTACAGCCAGAGGTACAATGGAATTTTGCCAAGAATGATGCATATGTTATTCATAATAACAATAAAGCAGTATGAGAAACTTAGAATTCAGTCAGTCAGTCATTTTCTACCGCTTATTCCATAGTGGGTCGTGGGGGAGCTGGTGCCTATCTCCAGCAGTCTAAGGGCGAGAGGCGGGGTACACCCTGGACAGGTCGCCAGTCCATCGCAGGGCAACACACAAACAACCATGCACACACTCATTCATACACCTAAGGGTGACCAATTAACCTAACAGGCATGTCTTTGGACTGTGGGAGGAAGCCAGAGTACCCGGTGAGAACCCACGCATGCACAGGGAGAACATGCAATCTCCATGCAGAAAGACCCCCGGCCAGGAATCGAACCCAGGACCTTCTTGCTGCAAGGCAACAGTGCGACCAACTGCGCCACCGTGCAGCCCAACTTCAAATTCAGTCCAAGTTAAACTCTTTCTATAAAAACATAAATAAAGCAGTACAAGCACAAACTCATGTTTTGGAATAAGTACCAAATAAGTAATAACGGGAGAGTGTCAGTGCTTGTGGTTCTGGCTCTGTGATTAAAAGTCTGACTAATATGTCATAATGACTGCCTCTCTTTTGTTGTGTTGTTGTTTTAATGTGAAGTGACATCATGGAAAAAAACAGATCAGGATTCACATTATGCCTTGAGGTCTGGGAGGTTTTACTTGGCAATATGAAAAGGTAAAAACTGCACACACTTTAAGAACTGTAGTTCAGAAACAGGACAGACTTGTCGAACATCTCAGTGGTGTTGCTGATCTGGTATAAGGCCAGATCAGGATAATATTGAGTGAAATGCAAAAGCATGAAGAATATTGCAACTTTCCTTTATAAAAATAAAAATAAGGGGAAACCAGCATGTGAAGTCTTTATGGGTTAAAATGAATGAAGTTTGGATTCGCTCCTAACAAAATGACATGTCATGGCTAAACAATTGGCGAATTTGTTGATGACATCTTCATCAAGGAAAGACATCATAAGAGTCAAGGCCAAGGCAAGCCAAGTTTATTTGTATTATACATTTCAGAACCAAAAACCAAACAACCTGACCAGGGTCAGCGGAGGGGCCTCGGAAGGAGGGCAAGAGTTCAGGCGGCCGGCCCGGAGGCCGTCCCCGGCAGACCCAGAGTTCAGGCAGCCGGCCCGGAAGCCGTCCCCGGCGGACCCAGAGTTCAGGCGGCTGGCCCGGCAGATCCAGCGATGAGCAGGCCGTCGACGTAGAGGCAGGCAATCAGCAGTCCGGCGACGTAGGAGAAGACGGCCGGCGACATAGGAGCCGATGATCTGATGGCCAGCGGCAGGACCAGGAGAACCCATGGGGAGCTAAAAGGCGCAGTGCGGAAACCGCTGGAACCCAGGCGATCAATGCAGAGACCGCTGGGACCTTCGGCAAGGCTGTGGGGATCTGTGGCAGAGCTGCCGAGGGACAGCATGCAGAGAGGGTGCGTCCTCGCACTCCTCAAGGACAGGAACAGGAAGTGGAGACAGGTCCTCCACAAACTCCTCCGGAACGGGAACCAGGGATGTAGGCAGTTCGTCCTCGGAGCCCTCCAGGAGAGGACTGGGAAAAGGAGCAGGGAGTGGAGGCAGTCCATCCACGAGCCCCTCATGGACAGAAACAAGTGTGAGGGCAGCTCGGCTTGGGACCCCTCCAGAACAGAACCAGGAACAGGAACAATTTGACCAGAATCACACCCCTTTTGAATTCCCTCACCATTCCTCCCGCTTGGTCCCGTTGGCTGGTTCCTTCTGTCATAAAGTGGGTTTTTGATGGACCAAAATCCAGGGAAGAACTCCTGAAGCTCGAGGTTTTCAGGTAAGATGAGTCTTTATTATCCATGGCAGGACACAGACGGTAGCAAACACACGAGATCGCACATACACATAACATAAGGAACCAGCAGGGAACAACGGAAACAAACCGGCTTAAATACAAAACTGAACAGCAGGGGGAAGTAATGACAAATGTGACAAGACAATCAGGGGAAAACACAAAACAAGTGTGGGCTTGGGGTGCAGGGAGACAGAAAACAAAAGACTAGACCAGGTAATTTAACAAAAACATAAGCTCAAAAACTCAAAACACAAGCAGGTATGACAGATCCATATTTATCAGAATCAGCTTTATTGCCAAGTTTGTACAGACAAAAAAAAATTGGAAATAAAGAATATCTTTTTATCTATACATATATACTCAATTGACTTTACAATAGAATATAATGTGAGCTCAGATCAAGTATGCATGGTGTTGTTCTGGAAGTTTTCATCAGAGAAACAGCCTGGGGGAAGAAACTGTCTCTGTGGCGGCTGGTTTCAACAGACAGCTCTCTGCAGCGCCACCTGAAGGTAGAAGTCTAAACAGTTTGTGTGCAGGTTATGTCGGGTCTGCAGAGATTTTAGCTGCCCTTTCCATGACCCTAGACCTGTATAAGTCTTGGATAGAGGGAAGCTCAGCCCTGATGATCCTCTCTACAGCACTGATTGTTCGTTGCAGTCTGGACCTGTCCTGTTTTGTGGATGAGCCAAACCACACTGAGATGGACCAAGAAAGGAAAGACAGTGTAGAAGGTGACCAGTAACTCCTGTGGAAAGTTGTTCTTCTTGAGTTGCCTCAGGAAGTACAGTCTCTACTGGGTCTTCTTCCAAACATTGTCTATGTGTGCGGACCATCTCAGGTTTCGAGAAATGGTGGTGCCTAGAAACTGGAAGTGGTCCACAGTAGATACAGTGTTGTTGAAGCAGGTGAGGGGGGTATGTGGGGGTGGTGTTCTCCAAAAGCCCACCATCATCTCCACAGTCTTGAGTGGATTAAGTTCCAAGTCGTTCTGACCACACTGGAGTACCAGCCGATCCACCTCCTGTCTGTATGCAGACTCATCATTGTCCTGGATTAGTCCAATAACAGTGGTGTAGTGGTGTCATCTGCAAACTTCAGGAGTTTCACAGACGGGTCCGCTGATGTGCAGTCATTTGTGTAGAGGGAGAAGAAGAGTGGGGAGAGAACACAGCCCTGGCGTGCACCGGTGCTGATGGTTCTTGTGCGGGAGAAGATGCTCTCCAGCCTCATCTGCTGCTTGTGATCCACTGATGGGGGGAGGCCGGGACTTTGACCTGGGTGAGCTTCTGGTGGATGAAGTCTGGGTTGATGGTGTTGAAGACTGAGCTGAAGTCCATAAACAGGATCCTGGCGTAGATCCCTGGGTGGTAGAGGTGTTGCAGGATGAAGTGTAGTTCCAGGTTGACTGCATCATCTGCCGACCTGTTTGCCCGTAGGCAAACTGCAGGGAGTCCAACAGGGGGCCTGTGATGTCTTTCAGGTGCTTCAGCACCAGTCGCTCAAAAAGGATTTCATGACCACAGACTTCAAGGCGACAGGCCTGTAGTCATTTAATCCTGTAAAGGTGGGTTTCTTGGTTACTGGGATGATGGTGGAGCGTTTTGAATCAGGAGGGAACCTCACACAGCTCCAGTGACTTGTTGAAGATCTCAGTGAAGATGGGTGCCAGTTTGTCGGCGCAAGCTCTCAGGCATGATGGGGAGACATTATCAGGCCCTGAGGCCTTCCTTGTTTTCAGGCGCTGAAAGACCCTATTTATATCCTTCTCTGAGATCCTAAGTGCATGCAGGGGGTTGGAAGGTAGGGGGATGGTTTGTATATGGCAAGAATTTGTGTCTGAACGGGATGAGGAGGAGTTGGGTTGAGGTGTGAACTGCTGCTTCTCATACCTTCAGTAGAAGCCATTCAACTGATTTGCCAGGCAAGGATTCTGCTCAGGGTTGGGGGAAGGGCTCCTGTAGGCAGTCCAACGTTTGACCATAAAGTCGAAACGTTTCTCCCTGGAGACGGCGCAATTCCTGAGAACTCTGCTTGTCCCATTTCAAAATGTTGCTTCTGTCTCCTCACAGAATTCTGTCAAAATAACAGGTAATGAGTGTAATATTCCTTTAAAACCTGAAAATGGCTCCACAGGAGTCTAGAGCTTTCTGGCACTCTAATCACCTTCCTCCTAGAAAATACATCTTCTCAGGAGAGCCTCAATCAACAAGCGAGGGAAGGTGTCTTTGCAAGTGAACTGCTGTTCACCGCACACAGCGGGGTCAATCCCATTCAGTTCTAAGGTGGAAAATTCCAAATGACTTTGTCCCCAGTTTATAATTATAAGCTTTTATTCTGATTAGTAGGATATTTTAAACTTTTGTATTAGAAGAATTAAAAGCCACTCCAAACAAGGGTTTTTTTAACCTTGATTTAAAAGAACTCAGGGATTCAGCTTTTTTTCTTTTTTCTGGACGTATGCTGCTTCTCCATGCTTGGTTCTGATTCTGGGGATGCAGAGCAGACTTGAACCAGAAGACCTCAGTGGTCTGGAAGGTTAATACAACAACAACACATCTTTAATGTATTTTGGTGCTAAACTATTCAGTGATTTATAAAATAACAGAAGTATAACCCTCTGAGACACAGGGAGAATCTGTACGGACCTTTGAACTGGGGTGATGTGCTATACTTTCCTAGTTTTAGGGAGGATGCAGTATATATAGTGCCGGCAAAAAGTATTTTCCCCCTTACAAATTTCTTGTTTTGGCGCTTTTGTCACTCTTAAATGCTTCAGATAATCAGAAACATTTTTAAATCCCACAAAAATAACCTCCTAAAAGATTATTTCATTTATTGAGGGAGACAAGACAAGAAATTCATAACAACCTGGCCCCCATGCGAAAACATCATTGCCCCTACTTGTTAGATCACAACTTACCTGTGATTAACTAAATACTTTTTTCTTTACCTGGTTACTGTCTGACCTAGAGAATCAAGAAATCACTTAAATAGAACCTGTCTGACAATATGACGTAGGCTAAAGTAAAGTAAAAAAGCAACACAACACAGCTCAATAAGAAGAAATGCAAAAACAGATGAGACACAAAGTCATTTATAATCTTGTTGGAGTGAAACCACAGTTAAAGCCATTATCCACAAATGGAGAAAGCTTAAAATAGCGAGGAAACCTTTTCAGGAGTGGGAGTGGCCGACCCAAAACATTACTCCAAGAACGTATCAACTCATCCCAGAACAATATCTAAAGTTCTGTAGGCCTAAATAGCCTCAGATAAGGTCAGTTTTAATAATCAATAAGAGAGAATAAATGTATCCATCAATTAATTTCAAAGTGGAAACCGCTGCTGACCAAAAAGAACGGAAAGGCCCTTCTGACAATTCCTGTCCTGATAATCTTAAGACTTTTGACAAAGTATTCTTTGGGCTAATGAAAAATGTTAGTTCTGTCTGTTGCATTGTGTTGTGTCCTGTTAAACTCTATTCTCACAATAATGATACATCAGAAAATGCTTACATCACGTACAGCTACAAAAGCTGTTGCAGAGACTTGCCTTCATTTATGCTCAGTTGTATCATAGACAGTTTAGTTTAGTGTCCTTTGGAAAACAGTGGACAGGCACACAGTGGAGGTCTTTGAAGCTCTTCAAAAGCCACCTTCCACATGTATACTGCTCTGCAGACATGCAACCTAAATAATACAAAGGCATACAGGAGGCATCCGGTATAGATGCCCCAGCCACCTCAACTGGCTCCTCTCGATGTGGAGGAGCAGCGGCTCTACTCCGAGCCCCTCCCGAATGGCCGAGCTCCTCACCCTATCTCTAAGGGAGTGCCCAGCCACCCTACGGAGGAAGCTCATTTCAGCCGATCTCATTCAGCAGCCCATAGGTGAGGGTAGGAACGTAGACTGACCGGTAAATCGAGAGCTTCGCTTTTCGGCTCAGCTCTCACTTCACCACAACGGACTGGCACAGTGCCCCCATTACTGCAGCAGCCGCACCGATCCGTCTGTCGATCTCCCGCTCCATTCTTCGCTCACTTGTGAACAAGACCCCAAGATACTTGAACTCCTCCACATGAGGCAGGAACTCCCCTCCAACCTGAAGAGGATAAGCCACCCTTTTTCGGTCGAGAACCAAGGCCTCGGACTTGGAGGAGCTGATCTTCATTCCAGCCGCTTCACACTCCGCTGCGAACCGCCCCAGTGCATGTTGTAGGTCTTGGCTAGAGGGGTCCAGCAGGACCACGTCATCTGCAAAAAGAAGAGACGAAATCCTCTGGTCCCCAAACCAGACCCCCTCCGGCCCTTGGCTGCGCCTAAAAATCCTGTCCATAAAAGTTGAACAGGACCGGTGACAAAGGGCAGGACCGGTGACAAAGGGCAGCCCTGCACTGGGAACAGATCCGACTTCCATACTCCTGGAGCACCCCCCACAGGGCATCACGAGGGACACAGTCGAATGTTTTCTCCAGGTCCACAAAACACATGTGGACCGGTTGGGCAAACTCCCATGAACCCTCGAGTACCCTGTAGAGGGTATAGAGCTGGTCCAGTGTTCCACGGCCAGGACGAAAACCACACTGCTCCTCCTGAAGCCGAGGTTCGACTATCTGCTGGACTCTCCTCTCCAATACCCTGGCGTAGGCCTTACCAGGGAGACTGAGGAGTGTGATCCCCCTGTAGATGGAACACACCCTCCGGTCACCCTTCTTATGAAGGAGGACCACCACCCCGGTCTGCCAGTCCAGAGGCACTGTCCTAGACCACCACGCAATGTTGAAGAGGCGTGTCAACCATGACAGCCCCGCAACATCCAGAGACTTGAGGCACTCAGGGCGGATCTCATCCACCCCCGAAGCCCTGCCACCGCGGAGCTTTTTAACTACCTCGGTGACTTCAGCCTGGGTGATGAAAGAGTCCAACCCCGAGTCCCCAGCCTCTGTTTCCACCAGGGAATGCGTGATGGCAGGATTGAGGAGATCCTTGAAGTACTCCCTCCACCGCACGATAATGTCCCCAGTCGAGTTCAGCAGCCTCCCACCCCCACTGTAAACAGTGTTGGCGAAGCACTGCTTTCCCCTCCTGAGGCACCGGACGGTTTGCCAGAATCGCTTCAAGGCCAACCGGTAGTCCTTCTCCATGGCCTCACCGAACTCCTCCCAGGCCCGAGTTTTTGCCTCTGACGCAGCCCGGGTCACGGCATGCTTGGCCTCACGGTACCCGCCAGCCGCCTCAGGAGTCCCACAAGCCAACCACAGCTGATAGGACTCCTTCTTCAGCTTGACAGTGTCCCTTACTGCCGGTGTCCACCACCAGGTTCAGGGATTCCGCCACGACAAGGGCGCTACGGGTAGCAGCATCGACAATAGATGCGGAGAACATAGTCCACTCGGACTCAATGTCTCCAACATCCCATGGAATCTGGTCAAAGCTCTCCCGGAGGTGGGAGTTGAATACATCCCTGGCCGAGGGCTCCACCAGACGTTCCATGCAGACCCTCACTATGTGCTTAGGCCTGCCAAGTCTGTCCGCCTTTCTCCTCTTCCAGGGGATCCAAAACATGCAGCCGAAGGTCTGATGATACGACAATGAAGTCGATCATTGACCTCCTGCCTAGGGTGTCCTGGTGCCAAGTTCACTGATGGACACCCTTATGTTTGAACAACATGTTCATTATGGACAATCCATGACTAGCACAGAAGTCCAATAACAAAACACCACTCGTATTCAGATCGGGGAGGCCATTCCACCCGATCACGCCTCTCCAGGTGTCACTGTCGTTTCCCACGTGGGCGTTGAAGGCCCCCAGCAGAATAATGGAGTCCCCGGGAGGGGCACTATCCAGCACCCCCGACAGGGACGCCAAGAAGGCCGGGTACTCCGCACTACTGCTCGGCCCGTAGACCGAGACGACAGTCAGAGACCTATCCCCAACCCGAAGGCGCATGGTGGTTCATAATTGAATCAACATGCCCACATTTTTTCAATTTACTCCTTAGTGTTAAAAGTGGCCAAATGCATCAAGGGCTTCCTGTCATTTGGGAATTTTCTCTGCAATGGTATGTATAGGAAAACCATTCTCATTGACTACAACTACCCAACAGGAGGGCATTGTTTCTCATCTGTGTCACTGTCTGCCTGATTGGCCCCGCCACAAGGAAACTGAAGAACAGTTTTTACTCTCAAGTCATCGGGAGTCTGCAAACTTGAACAAACTGTGCAAAACAGTTAGAGAACTATTCAGCTGATGATGCAAACACATATTAAGCTGCACATTACCTATTGTATTTTAACATGGCGCAAGCATTGAGGAGATGTTATGCTCAAGGTGGAGGAGACACCTATCGTTTAAGAATTGTTTCATGACCTTGTTGTGCCAAGCTCATCTTGAAACTCCATCTTATCATGAATTTCACTTTTTACATTCCAAAAATTCTCCTCAGGCTGAGCTGGACTTGTATTGGGCTGGACCCGTATTCATCAAGAATCAGTGTCCTCTGAGAGCTCCTATCTTAGCCTAAAAATTGCTGCCAAGGAGTCTTATGCCTGGTTCACACGGCAGGAATCGAATGCCAATTTTTGCCCCGATCTTCTCCTTCTGACATTCCCTGATTATTGTGATGGCTCTTGTTGGGACCCCAGCCATGGGTTACAACATGAAAGGCCAGTAAGAACTTTTCTGGAACTTTCAAAAATAAATCGCATTAACCTACTTCCAGCACAGCCAGGGACAAGGGTAACAGTGGACTTCCTGTGAAGTCACTGTCTAAATAAAAACCCCACTTTTGCAACAGACAGACCTCTACCACGCAGGTCCCCAGTGGAACTGGACGGAGGGACACAGCGCACTAATGTCTCTTTGCTGGCAAACAGACATAACTCTTCGAACTGGATCCAGGAGTGTCATACAATCACGCGATCATATGCACTAAGTTAAGTAGGAATTAATCACTGTTTGTGTATCCGGTATTCATTCATGGACCTGGTTAATTAAGGTACAAGCATTGCTTGACTTTTCTCTCTGAGGTCTACAGAAGCAAACTGTGTTCCAGAGAGTTCCCAGCAGAGACCCTGTCTCTACAACGTTGAGTGGAGCAGTTTTTCCCCGTCTGCAGGAAGGACAACAGGATCGCATCACCGTGGCTACAGCAATAATGTGCAGGCCGCCTGACAGAACGAGCTGCCCCACTCCACAGCTACAGAGGTTAGCTGAAAGTTAACCCTTTGTTCACTGTGGATGCTTCCTCCAACTTCTTCGCCCGGACAACTTTTTCTCAGCACGGTTCACGTAAGAGGTAGTGTTTTGGGCAGAGAGAAGTAGTTTAGAATGAAATAATCTAAACATTTTTCATTTTATGACGTTTGGTTTTGTTTGTGATGAAAACTCAGCCACCTTAGTGCTAGCAGATTAGCTGTAAGCACATGTGCTCAGTTTATGTGTTCTGTGTTTGTGGGTTTTTTTTAAGTTAAGACGAACTTTATTTTAAGGGTGATTTTAAACACAGAAGATCGGCCATAACGGGCCGTCCGCGCTTATGCATTTTAACCCTTATATTAGTGGTATTTTAAAGGTATGTTTGATTCTGATTATAAGCTACAAGTTTCTTTTGTTAGCCCCAACTGCTAACAGCTAAGAACATGTGCTTGCCTACTAAAGATAATTTACCCAAAAAGGTTGTTAGGTCTCAATCTACGAAATAATATTTCCATAAATATTATTTTTCTAAACTTGGTAACTAAGTAAACACCATTAAGACCCATTTATCCAAAAGGTTTGGTTCTTATTCAAAATATTTCTTTAAATATTATTTTAATATTTCCTTAATAATGTTTCCATAAATATTATTTCAATAAATAAAGGCAGCTAATTAAACACCATTAAGCCCCATTTCTCAAAGATTTGGTTCTTATTCAAAATAATATTTCCTTAAATATTATTTTAATAAATAAACGCAGCTAATTAAACGCTGTTGAGGATTGGTCATTCAGAAGGTTGGTTTTTTTCAGCAAATCATTCTTTAAAATATTATTTTATTAAAATAATGTTTTATCTGATCTTGCATTGTGAATGGTTGTTTGAAAGTATACCAATTATTGCCCAAGTTAGTTCCAAGACTAACTTAACTTCAATTCCAGATTCTTCCAAGATAATCCTTGGTTCTCAAACATAAACATTGCATGGTAATGTTGCATCACTCTTTGGTCAGGGTTTTCAACAATCTTTGATCATCTTGTTTATATTGTACATAGCCCATTAGTCTTCCTTATTCTTTCATTCTGCTTGGTAGTTTAGTTGGATTGTTTTAGCATAGAAAAGAGTTTGTTGATTGAAATATGTTTGACCTTGAGTTGACTTATTTTTGTTAATAAATTCTTGTATTTTAAGAAACTGTGTGAATTCATTCCATGTGTGTGCAGAGTTTTGCTGTTCAATAATGTCAGAGCTAAGCTCATCCCTTTCAATTTTGTCCTAATACCACTGCCTTATTGGGCTGGTATTCACAGGACAACCCTTAACAGACCGAAATATTATTTAATAAAATATTAAAATATTAAATAATATATTAATATTCATAATCACAACACTCTTATGATAATCATATGAGATGATCCTGCAGTGTGTGGTGTGTTACTAGTCTAGTCTGCTCGGAAGAACGTCGGGACCGCTCCGACTTAACATCTGAGATATTCAACATGATTGTCTTGCCCCGTTTTCCAACGGGGTGTTCCCCGAGTACAAACAAGCAGCTTGTTGAATATGACGTATAGCAAGTCAGAAACCAACGTGTCAGAAACACGGAAGGGAAATACTCTGAACTCACGTTTGATCTCAAGAAGTTTTGCAAGATTTTCTATCTGACATCTGAATGTTCGTGATCTGTTCATGTGTGGTGTGTTGTGTTGGCCATATGGCTGGACTCCAAATACTGTAGGAACGAACCTATTATACCCACACTTTTTTATCGTCACGTCTAAGAGCTATGACTGGTTGTTGCAAAAGAAAAAAAAACGCGCTCCTAGTAATCAGTGGAGAGAAATTAACCAATCATAGACTTTAGACTGGATTAACAAAGTGTGAAAATAATGATGTTGAAACTTAAACTTAAATCAGTGTCACACAGCATCAAAATGTTTGAACGTACCTTATTTATATGTTTATCATTTATTGTGCCAAACCAGGGGAGTAGATTTGGACCTGGGATCACGATGTGAACAGACAGGCAAACTTTAGAGCACATTCCTGAGCAGATCAATGCGTCATTTCCTCTGCTTTCACGCACCTTCCAGGAATGCGAGCAGTGCTGGTACCTCCTGCAATCAGAAGATGGAGAGGAGATTGCAGCACACAAGCAAGCTTCTCCCCAGATAGGTGGGGGCTACTGACATCATCATGTACAATACAAAAAATACTTATTTACCTCTTTTACATCTTCCTTCTATGTATATAGTGTTTAGATTATTGTGCTTTATCTTGTCTAGAGAGTATATATATTTTTCGACTTTTTTCAATTTAAAAGAGGTGCACATTTAACCTGTCCTGCTGAAACAATTTAATTTATCCTTAAGGGGATGATAAAGTTTATCTTATCTTTATAGTAATAATTGTATGATTGTTCTAGAAGTCTATGTGCTCATTTACTTGACAGTTTAGGGGTGGATCAAGCCCGTAGTGTTTTATTAATTCACTGTTGTTCATTGTATGGAGAATATCTCTCCTTTCTTTCCATCTTTCCGTCATCTTTCCTGATTAAGGCACTCTTAGGCTCATAAAAGTCCTCCTCACTACTCTTAACATTTGTTCACTTTATGAGCTCTCTTAATGCATACAGTAAGGTGCTTTGTGATTAACTTTTATCTGACCTAGGTAAAATTTGGAGTAAAATCTTAGAATTTGAGAAAGTCTAATATTTTTCTCAAAATTACATCAATAGGAGCTACTTTTACTCTTAGGATTCTTTCTGAATACGGGCCCTGAAATGCTGGCTGTAACGATTTGAGCAAACCCTCAGCAGTTTTAGGCACCTTTGTCCCACCTTATGACATGACTCCTGCCAGTTTAGAGCATGTAAGACACGTAGGATTCAGGTGGACTTCAACAACAGTAAAAGAGTTCAAAAGATATGTGAGCAAAATTTTTAACTGAAGCTTGAATGGAAGATTATACTTCGAAACATTCCTTCAGTCAGGAGAATTTAACTAGTTTCAGTCCAGGTTTCACCCAAGGTGAAAGAGAAATGGGATAGACCAATTTGTCTGGCACCAACAGTCATGTTACTTAAATCCTATTTATCCCTCATTCTGTTACTTCATGTCGTTCATTAAAAGGGGACATATAATGCAAAATCCACTTTTTTAGCTCTTAAACATATTTGTTGCGTATTGGGAGTATCTGAAATTGAGTCACTCCAGTATGGAAGCAAATCGTTACCATATTTCAAATGAAAAAGCAATTTCAGAAATGCTTTTTCATTTTAAGAATGTGGCTGCATAAATGATTTGCATTTGCATTTTCTTCTTCAAGACTGCACAATAATTTCATTTATGTCTCAAACAATGCAGCCACATTCTTAAAATGAAAACGCATTTCTGGAAATGCGTTTTCATTTTCAAATTTTACATTTCAAATTGAATTTTGGTATCTATTTGTTGGGGTACATTTTGAAAAATAAATCTCAAATGTCTTTTTCGTTTTCATTTTAATTAAGTGAAAGAATGAGCAGTCTTGAAGAAGAAAATTAAAATGCAAATAGGATTATTGATTACTAATTTCATTTATGAGTCAAACAATGCAGCCACATTCTTAAAATGAAAAAGCATTTCTGAAACTGCTTTTTCATTTGAAATATGGTAACGATTTGCTTCCATACTCCAGATCCTGTGATGATATAATTAGATGCTTTTTGGGATTATATTTGGTCAATTTGTTCAGGTTTTTCCATTTTCTATTACGTTTCGCTCTCTATTACGTCACAGTATTTTCTGTGGAACTTCTAAAGATTTTTATTTTTTTTATTTTATTACTTAACAATTATACAAAATCACATGGCATATACTTACATGGAGAAGATAAATTTAACAGGCTTAAGGCACACATATAACTAAAAGATAACTAAAAAAAAAAAAAAAGTTAAGTAAAATCAGTCAGACAACAAACAGAGGGATTGCAGAACAAACCCAAAAACAGAAAAATACAGAAAAAAGACAAAAGGGCTTTAGCTCTCAAATAACGTCAGGTCGTTATAGGCATCCCAGAGTTTAATTCCCTGCTTGTTTTTTATCAATTTTAAGGTTCTGAAGTGGTTCTCCATCAAAAGGATCTTAAAGGCTGAAAAGTCTGGTTTTCTATTTCCCCATTTACAGGAGTGGATGAAGAATTTCGCGAGGATCAGCAAGTTATTAAGAACGAGGTCGGTTTTTGTGTCCTTGTGGGTGGTTCCAAATATTACATCCTCTCTTTTTAAGGAATGATGTAGGGAAAGTTTTGTTAAGATCCAGTCCTGAAAGTTTCTCCAAAACGATGTAGTTTGCACACAATAGAAAAAAAGAGGATCTGTTGTTTCAATGTCGTTGTCACAAAAGGTACAGATGTAAATGTCGAAGTTGAATCTTTGTCTTAAAAGTTCCCTGGATGGAAAAATGTCGTTGAGAATTTTAAAATAAACTTCTTTAGCTTTAGGGCTCAGAGGATATTTAAGGTAAGCAGTTCTCCACTTATTAACCTCTGAATCAGAAAATAAATTTAAAATGGAGTTTTTATTTGGTCGGACAGGAAATATAATATTAGTTAGATGCTGACGCATTCGTTTGTTAGAATTACTTTTGTCCAAGAGGTTAAATCCAAACAGTTGAAGAGCTGGAAACTGAAGGTCAGCTGATTTAATTTTTATATTTTGAACCAGATATTTGACAGCAGTGGGGATGGAGTTTTACTGTGTAAAACTGAGTGCGTGAGCAAACCAAGTTATACAATAAGCAAAATTCGTCATAAGACAACCAATCCCCACTGTCATTAAGAAGATGTCTTATGGACCAAATACCTCTTTCCATCCAGTGATCCAAATACAGAGACTTATTTCTATGTAACACATATCTGTTGTTCCAGATGGGCGTTTGGAACTTCTAAAGATGGTCATGGACGTCCGGCGAACCAATCCAGCGAATCCGCCATTTTTTTTCTCGCAGTATTCTTGTAGTTCAAGTTGAAGGATACCGGAGCAACAAGCGGAAATATCTAAATGTTCTGTTGTCAGGTGTATTAACCCACACCAGTCATTGCACTGCCCCCCAGGATCGGGGCCTCTTCAGAGAGCCTTGTTAGATTTTGTTTTTCATGGAAACGTGCTGACATCAGTGGGGAAACTCCTCTTCGTTTGCGGGAGGAGTGTTTCAACAACCTCGGCCAGTATGAAGGAGGATTAGCCGAAAAACTCCATATGTCTGAGGGGTCAGTTTCTGTCTATGGAAGCGACAGACAGAGCAAAGGGGTAAGCTGGAGATAACAGTAAAATTACAGCAAACTTGATTGTTGATATAACTTACTGGCTGTTGTTTTGATAGCACAGCTTCTTGCCTCCAGCTAATGTTAGCGCTGTGCGCTCACTTTTAGCTCCCTAAGGACATCACCTTATTGCGTGTTTTCACTAACAATATTAAACAAACAGTTTTGCAATCTGTTTGGTTGCCCTTCTTGCCTTGGGAAACATGATCTAAATGCATTCAGTGATGTTCTTGATGCTCAGTGTTGTCAGGTGTACGATAATTATCGTATTTGTACGATAATGTTACTCTCTGTACGATCAATATTCCTAAAAAAAGTCCAAATGTACGCTAATTTGACCATTCCGTGAATGTGTGGTTGTAATCAGTTGTCATCATCCTATTGCCAAAGTCTGTCGGAGTTTTTTGTGAACCCTGAAGGCATCTGTGTCCGGATTCGGAAACAGATGCTGGAAATTCCAGCCAATCGTGCTTTTCTAAATGTGACCAACGAGTGACGTATATGTGTTGGCCTCAGAACAACGGCCATGATTGGCTGAATAGTCCACTGCGCCCGCCCATGATTGAGGAAAAGAAAAACAGATAAGAAGAAGAAGCAGAGCCCGGCACTGTGGGGCTGCAGCTGTTGATAAATCCATTCCGTACTGACGCCACAAAGCTGCGAGTGCCTGTTAGACGCTATTCAACACATCAACAGACTTGTTATTTTGGTTATGACGAGTGTACTATAATTTCCCTCAAAATACGATAATTTTACGTCTCTAGTACGATAATCCTACATTTCTCACCTGGCAATACTGTTGATGCTAGCGTTAGCTAACTCTTTAACTTTTGTCCGGGCTACCGCACCTTATTGGCGGTCAGACGCCTCGGAGCTCCTCCGGTACTTGTTCCCCATGAAGCGATCACACACTCTATCTAAAGACTCTTAAAGGAACGACTCTCAACCAGTTTCTAACTTGTAGCTCCTTTAATCTAAATTAAGGCAGAGGAATGATTGCAGAAATCAGCGCTGAGGCTCCCGTCTCGGACCGTCGCCGTCTGTTAGAGGATGACGAAGAGCCCCGATAGAAGGTCACATGTAGTTTTTATATCTGGCAATCCAATGCAATGGATGTGCTCTCCCTCAGTGATTATCAGTAGACTATGTGTCACCATTGTGGTGTCTGTTAGATTGTGTAGCAGCGGGTGTCCATACTTAATCTAAGTGCTGTAGCTTTCTAAACAAACCAGTAATACCAGCTGCTCCACTACCTACCACAGTGCCCCAGATTCAGGTCATTTATGACAACCCTTGGGCCATTTATCCTTGTACTGTATGTTTGTGAGCATTCTTATTCTATTGTAACAAAGGAAAACATTAGAATTTATATTTTATTTCACTATAGTATAAATGGGAAAAACAGCTATGAGCCTATTAATAAAGGTTTTTCCTAACAACCCCCCTGATGAGGTGTCAATTAAAGGCACCTCACTAATTTAGATCAGTTAACCCCCTAGGCACTGGGTAGTGGACCACCTGCAACTGGGTACCCACCCCCCGAAACAATCATTCAAACCTGTATGTGTGTGTTAAACCTATATATCACCAGGGAATCTCCTTCCAGCTGTCACGTAATTTCCCCCCCCCAGTGGAGAAAACTCTAACCCCACCAAACCTGTATGTGTATGATTTAGAGAAAATAGAGAGAGAACAACAGCCTGAAGCACAGCAGAAAATCCTGTCTAACATCATGTGAATCAGTTAATGTAGACCCTAAGTGTTGATTGTCTTCGTCCATCTTCTCTGCCCCCTGAGCGACATCCATCCCCAGCTACCTGAAAAGGTTAGTCTTCAAATGGAATATAAAATCATATGTTCATACCGCCCAATTGTAGGTAATTAGGAACTACTATTATCATTATCATTAAAGCAGGCCATATAGTGGCTTAATCAAATGGATCTTAGTCAAAAATATTTCATCATTATCAAAAACAATGTACTGGTTTAGCACCATTAGAAAACATTTTATTTTAAAGCAGCCTCCGTTTGTTAACACTTGTCCTAAAAATCAACCAATGGAGAGGTGAACACATAACCAAAAATAACCTGCGAGGTCCTAATAATACTTTCATTCATGACATGTGTTTAACTAATTTCATTTAATCAATTTGTCATTTATTTATCTGATTATCTGTACAGCATTCATATCATTAAATCAAATATTCTGATTCCTTTAATATCACCATTATTCATTAAGTCACAGAAATCACTGTAAATGATATCGGATCAGACGGCGGCCCCCTTTTCACTTATGGGTTATCCTCTGTCAATCCAGTGAGCCTGATCACAGCCCCTTTTTTCACCCTTTGATTTGAGGGGCCCGCCCCTTTAACTATTTGCATCTGACAGGCGGTTGTCACTCTCACCCCTCTGAGTCCATGGTTGTAGTTATTCCCTAAGGATGAGAGCCAAAAGGGTGTCATCCTCTTGTATCAGTTTATCTTTGACTATGTGTTGCATCTTATGTGAAATCAACAGTTTTTTTGTGTAAGCGTGTAGCAGTGGAGGTGCGGCAGATGAGCAACAGGGGAAAATTATTTCATTAAGGCAGCAAAGAGATGATTAGAAAAGGCCCAGAACCATACATCCATAACAATCCCCTTTTGGGTGGAAAAACCCACCTCACATCAATCAATGTGTCTAGTGCATATGGACCTAAGCTAAAATATGGGAGGATTTTCTTTCCGTCCGTCACGTAACTCCGGGCCCCCCAAAAAGGGGGCCATCTCTCCGGGTAATTGCCTGCAGCCCTCAGTGTGTGCACCCCCTCTTTTCCCCATAGAACAGACACATGCTGATGTGTGTCTGAAATTTTTAAATGATTAAAACATTGCAAATAGATAATAATGCCCTGTTGAAAATTTTGAAACAAAAAAAAATAAAAAAAACCAGAAGCACAGCGGAAATTGAGCAGCACAATGTGTATCAGTATATTGTAGACCCTGAATCGTAAACCCTGTTCAATTATCCATTGCAGTCGTTTGGTCCTCCTCCTCCTCTTAGCACAGTATCATCATTTCTCCAGCACTTTGGTTTGGTTCCATAAGATCCACATCATAACTTGTGCTTAAATATTCAGTGGACAACATCAGTGTGCTCTGGCACCACATCCATTTAATATTCTGGTAATCTTAAACCTCTGGTATCAATGGAACCAATCGCACGATCAATGCACCTGAGGATGAAAGCTCGAATACACGTTGCACAACAGCAAACACAACCTGCGATCACCACAACAGTCAGTGAAGTGAATATACTCACCTGTAGGTTTCCCCATTTTCTAAACCACGTTTCAAACATTTTTTTTGTGAATTGTTCATAGATTCCTGAGTGCGATTTTAATTGAATGTATAGTGATTTCAATCCTTTTAGGGCCTTCGTTAGAGATCCATAAGGTGCTGTAATTGTTGGGAATAAAAGAACAACAAACCTCTCCACAAACACCACACAACCTTCTTCTTTTGCTAGGATCATATCCAAAGCTATTCTATTTTGACAATAAATAATTTCAACATCCTGTTTACACAGCCTTCAGCTGTCTCTCCTGTTTTGCCTTGGTGTCATTAAAAAAAATTAGAATCGGTTTTTAACAGGGAAAAGTTTGTATTTTACAGACATACAAAATCAAAAAAAACATTTTTTGAAAGGTTCCCCCCTGACGAAGTGGCCCAATCAGGGTCAGGGCATCCTGGAGGGAGAGGGTAACCAGGGTACATCTTTCCTGTCCAGTCAATAGGTCGTCACCCCCAAGGCAATTTTTCCCATTAAAAAATTTTTTTGTTCAGCAGCCAAGTAAAAATTCAAGGTCTTGTATCAAGTTAATTTACAATCTAAGTTGAAACAACATCATCTATAAAAAAAACTCAGAAGCCGATTGGAATTATAATTTCTATTCATGAAGTTATTCAAATTGATTAAATAAAATTAAACCCTTTAACCCTTCATGCAATTTATTCCACAATTTCCCACATTTAAGAAGTAAAAATTTGTTTGTTTGGGGTTTATTATTCACGCACTTTTACTTAGAAATCCTTCTGGTTTCCACTAGGTCGTTTTGAATGCTTCAAGTCTTTTTTTTTCCCCAAAAATAAAAAAGGTGGTCTTATGGGGGTCCACCCCTTAAAGTGTTGTTTGTCCCGGGCCCATCCAGTCTGGAGAAGTGTCTTTTTTATCATTGTCGGGTCAGTGAGGGTTCATAAGTCAGTCAGAACCTTGGGGCTTTTTCGGGTCGTTTGGTCATTTGGTCTGTGCACATAATGTTTCATAGATCCAGCCTTTGATCAGTCAGCAAACCTTCCCCACAGTGTGATGTTTATTTTTTGCAGTAGGTTAAAATGTTAGTATCTCATGTTGACTAACATATACTGGAGAGGATCTCTGATTAAATAAACCTAGTTAGAGCTTCAATCCAGGTTTTTTGTGTCTGCAGACTTTTTCTTTTTTATACATAGTTCTGTTAGCTCTCCATACTAACCCCGGATGTTTGGGTTTTAAAAACTGCACCAATTAACGTTTTACTCCCATTTCATCTTTCGACTTCCCCCTTACTTTATTGGAGAAAAAGAGTGCCATCATCAGATCTCATGTTTTAGGCCCCCATGGTGTGATTTTTTCCCCTTTCCCCTTTTTGAAGGAACATTTTCCTTCAGGTTTGTGTTCTGCTCCCCGTTTTAAAATCAATCATTATTTGCTTCCATGGAGCACTATAGATGGAACGCTGCCCACCTGCTTTTATGAAAAACCCTTTTGATTAAAACTGATTGCAGATTTCAGACGGTTGCACAAAATATGTTTTGCATTTTCAAAATTGTCCTTCAACTTATGACTTTTGAGAAATGGGACCTGTTGCTTTGAACCAGCACAGAGACTTCTGCTGTTTTCCTACTTCCCCTGTTGAGAGATAAAAGGTTATCATATCTAAGGTTCTACTTCTAGAGAATCACTTGAACTTCTGGTGGCCTGGTTTTGGCCCGCGGGCCTTGAGTTTGACACATGCAGGGTAGAGTTACAATCTTTATCAGAGCTCTCAGTAGAGACAGGCTTCTTGTCCGTTTGCAGAAGTTTTATCTCGGTTTTCAGGCAGCTGCATGTCTGTGTCAAGTTTAATGCTGCAGTCATTTCACAGAGCTGAGGAGAGAATTTAACTTCTCTCAAAAGAGGAAAAATCAAAAATGCACACAATCTGGGTCAAATATGGAATTATTTCCCTGTAAAATGAATTTTCTGCATGTGCTTTTCAACTGGCCTCAGCATTATGGCTAAGTTAGTTAAAGGCTGCTCTTGCTGTTCTCTGTTCTTTAATTTTCAATCTAGTCTGACACCATGCTTGAGTAGACTAGGTTTGTTTCGTGAGTTTTAACAGAAAGCAGGGGAGGCGCACACTGAGTTATAAAACTATTTTCTTCGCCTGTTGTTAATGAATCGCAGTACCACAGCTGCTGTATGACAGAGTGGGAGAAAATGATTTACCTATAAAATCTCCGTGAATTTCCAAAACATTCCCACAACCTGCATGTATTTGCACCAGCTGTTAAGAGTCCAATTGTTGTTTTGTGGTTGCAGCTGGATTTATGATTCCCTGTTTGCTGTCTTCCAGCAGTGCCCCAAAGGACGCTGGTGGATAAAGGCTTTTACTCTCATTCATACTCACTCAGTTTCTCACGGGGCCGCCCCCATTATTAATTATATACAAAGAAGATAAAAATAAACGACATCGCAGTCTTGCTGTGTACCAGCTTAAGGAATAAAAGAAGATAAAAAGCAAATAGATTAGTTATAAACAGAATCATTTCGTTCAGAAAAAGGAAAGGATAGCCTACCTTTGTAGCACCTGGTGGTCTGACACAAAACTATGGATACTTGGCCTCTTGTTACCCTTTTACAGCATCAAGTAGTGAAAGTTGAAAAATTTATTTGAACTTCTGCCTACCACAATAAATCTATTTATGCATAAATAATGACTGTGACATCTAAACATTATTAGTTAAGTTTTCATTCCAACTTTCCTTTCATTTTCTTATCCATCTTTCTATTCTTACCTATTACGTCCCTTATTTGATTTTGCATCCCTGAAATGCCCCTCGTTATGCACAGCGTCCTGAGTTCCTTGTTGCTGAAAAGTGCTATATAAATAAACTTGACATAAATCGGTATATACAATTTGCCTGGCATTTTATTGTTTTTAATTTCATCAATTAAATCAACTCTATCATTTAATGCAACTACCACTTTTGGTGAAAACCAAGTTTTAATATAGGACATTAATTTTAATCTTGTCAAGGCAATGGTAGATTTATTCTTTTCAAATTATATAAAATTAACAGCCTTTTTCCTCCTGCTGTAAGTCTTAAATGAGTGAAAGTTTTTCCCAGTTTAATCACTGCAATTAATTGTTGTAAAACTTTCGAAAAGTCATCCTTTGGAGTCAGATAAAATCTGAGTCTAACTGGTCGAGCTAAAATCCTAAATGTAATATTGTTTGAAAGCCTGTTGCCTTAAAATGGTCACATTATCTTTCTGAGAATGTTTTTTCCTTCCAGCTCGCAAGAGTTTTCCACAACTGTGCTGCCAATCTAGACCATGCTGATGTTATTTATGGTCATGCCACAGAAACTAATCTTCATCCCCTCAAACTTTGAAATACCCCGTATTTAGAAATACTTAATCCAATTTAATTCACTGTATGGCCTGAGAAATACTGATAAGTTATCTTTATGTGTTTTACACCAAGAATAAGGAAAAAAAATTGACAGTTTGCATTTCAGTTTAAAGCTTCATCAGCTTAAATACTTTGCCTCATTCACTTATTGTATCACTGCTATTCATATTTACTTTATTGTAAAACATCTTTCTCTTGCTTTCAGTAAGAATAAAGGTTCATTTTTCTGGACTTAATCCTCACAGGGATGTGCGTATGGCTCTGTATGTGTGTGTTGTCTTATTTTGTGTCTTGATTTTAAGTCTATTAGTCATGCAGTTGCTATTCTAGTGTTTGTGAGAATGTGTGTGACTATGTGGTTGTGAGAGTGTGTGTTTGTGGGTCCTTGAGATTGTTGTGTGTATTCCTGTGTGATTTTTTTCATATTTGTTTTATTCTTTTTACTGTTGTTTATCTTCTGTTCTACATGGCCCCTGTCAAAAATGAGATGGTACATCTCAAGGGGTTACCCTTGAAATAATCAGTTGTCAGTGCTGCCAATTATACCTTTTATTTCTTTCCATACATAATGATAGGGTTAAATAAAGTCAAAAACAGGTTGAAGGCCATTGGATCTTCCCTGCAAATGTTTCTGTTTGGCCCTGATAAAGCTGCTCTCTAGTAATCATCTGGTTTCATAACAATTTTTGTGGTATTCATCAGCAAGATTATAACGGCTCTGAATGTTCTATTCTAATCTTGCTTTATTTAGATCTATCTATATTTTCTAATGCAGTAAGTCCTTATTATATTTAAGAATGGGGTCACTAGTTTTTATTAGTTGCTATAATTCTAATAATACTAAGTGCTAATTTCATTAGTTCTAGTTCTTGTTTTACTGTCTTTTCATACCTCGATTGGTCTCTTTCTGTGTGTAGTGTAGGCATCAAAAAGGGTCAGAGTATTGTGTTCATTAAATTGTGAATGTAAGTATTAAACCTGAACCATAGATACCCTTTTTTTAAATCTGGTTCAATTACGTTTAACTGTAACTGAGTCCTGTGGAAAAAACTCACTCATCTGTTTAGAAGGCTTAATGAAATTGATGAACTCAAAAATGAAGGGCATGTTATGTCTTATAATCTTAGTTTGTCTTACCCAGTTTTATAAACACACTGTACAGTTTCCTTTTTAATTACACTATGTATTTTTTTCAAGTAAATAAAGTTTGTTTCATTTAGCTAAAGTTTTCCCATTTAGTCCCTCCAGTCCAGTAAATCTGTTAAGGTGCATTTCATCTTGTGTTAAAAAGGAGTCTAATTTGATCATTTTACTGGGAAAAAGTCAAACCATCTATTAAAAAACATGTTTTGAGGGGGGGAGATTGTCCTTTTCTGGCACTTCCTTTCGCGTTATCATAAAGAACTGACCTAATATTATTATGGTACTGCTGGATCAGACCTGCTCTTGTAGTCTCTAATTGTTATTGTGATACCTTTTTTAATAAAAAAAACTGAGCATCAGACAGTTTAAATGTTTTTACCTTTCAAGCCGGCGGGGGTCCATGGTCAGACTGCTTCTCCAGACCAAAAACTCAAAATTTAATTAGTTTCATATCAGAAATCATTTAAATAAAATGTATCCTGCCACATATCCCAAATTTTTAATAACATGAAACAGACATTCATTTCACAAAAACAGACAGACAAAATGGACAAAACATTGGCCACATAAAGTTTAAATTACCCTGTAAATACAGCTTTTTAGAGTGTCACTTAATGGTTAAAATCATTCCCCACCCTTTTTTGGGTGAGTCAACAATTTTTTCCCGGGACTCAAACAAGCTCCATCAAAGTGTTGTTTTAAAAATTGCTAGAGCGTCTTTGTGGTTGAAATATATTTCTCTTCCCTGTCTCCATGCATTGCTCCTACAGAACAAGCAGGGAGCTCATTTTCTAGTGATGTCTCAGTCATTCTCTCACCTCACACACTTTCACACACTCTGGCTGAGCCTTTTTAGCTTAGCATATAGCTTAGCATGTTACTTAGCAGTCAAAGTCCGTCAGTGTAATATGTCCCCTGTCACTTCCGTCTGCTCACTTCCGACTCACACATATTCAGAATCAGCTTTATTGCCAAGTTTGTACATACAAACAAGGAATTTGACTCCGGTACACTTTGCTCTTTTGGTTTTTGTTTTTGCATTACAGAATATACATATTTACAATGTACAATATACACACACACACACATACGGGGTTTTTGACAATGAAAAAAACACCTGTCATTTTAGTGGGAGTTTCATGGCTAAATTTTGGGCCCAGCCTGGTAGCCAGTCTTCATTGATTGCACATTGTCACCTAAAAAACAGAGTGTGAAGGTTCAATTAGCAGGGGGAAGAGCACAGTTTTGCTCCAAAAATTAAATGCACACAACATTTTTGGGTGACATACCAGAGTTCAAAAGAGGACCAAATTGTTGGTACAGTTTTTGCTGGCGCATCTGTGACCAAGACAACAAGTCTTTTTGATGTATCAAGAGCCACAGTATCCAGGGTAAAGTCAGCATCCCAAGAAGGGGGAACCACATCCAAAAAGGATTAACTGTGAACGCAAGAGGAAACTGTCTGAAAGGGATGTTGGGTGCTAACCCGGATTGTATAAAAAAAAATAAAACCACAGCTGCCCAAAAACAGGGAGAATTTAAATGTGCACCTCAAATCTCCTGTTTCCCCCAGAACTGTCCATCGGGAGCTCCACAGGGGGCAATATACACGGCCGGGCTGCTATAGCCAAAACCTTTGGTCACTCATGCCAATGCCCAAAACGTCGGTTTTAATGGTGCAAGGAGCGCAAAACTTTGGGTGGGACAATGTGAAAAATGTATGTTTTCTGATGAGTCCACCTTTACTGTTTTTCCCCCCAAACAGGAGAGTTTCGGTGTGGGGAAGGCCCCAAAGAAGCGTACCACCCAGACTGTTGCATGCCCAGAGTGAAGCATGGGGGTGGATCAGTGATGGTTTGGGCTGCCATATCATGGCATTCCCTTGGCCCAATACTTGTGCTAGATGGGCGCATCACTGCCAAGGACTACCGAACCATTCTTGAGGACCATGTGCACCCAATGGTTCAAACATTGTATCCTGAAGGCGGTGCCGTGTATCAGGATGACAATGCACCAATACACACAGCAAGACTGGTGAAAGATTGGTTTGATGAACATGAAAGTGAAGTTGAACATCTCCCATGGCCTGCACAGTCACCAGATCTAAATATTATTGAGCCACTTTGGGGTGTTTTGGAGGAGCGAGTCAGGAAAACGTTTTCCTCCACCAGTATCACGTAGTGACCTGGCCACTATCCTGCAAGAAGAATGGCTTAAAATCCCTCTGACCACTGTGGAGGACTTGTGTATGTCATTCCCAAGACGAATTGACCTAGTTTTTGTGAACAGTGCTCTGTTGCGGCGGCCTGGAGGTAAAACTCTGAACAGTTTGTGTGCAGGGTGTGTGGGGTCTGCAGAGATTTTAGCAGCTCTTTTCCTGACCCTAGACCTGTATAAGTCCTGGATGAAGGGAAGGTCAGCCCTGATGATTCTCTCTGCAGTCCTGATTATTCGTTGCTTTACTGGTCGAACTTGTTCCTGAATGGGATGTGGAGGAGTTGGTTTGAGGTGTGAATGGCTTCTTGTCATGTCTGCAGTAGAAGCCATTCAGACGGTTGGCCAGGCGAGGACTTTGTTCGGGAAGGGTGGTGGGGTTTCTGTAGGCAGTCAGGTTTCTCAGGCCAGTCCATACAGCCGAAGTGTCACCAGTAGAAAGGCTGTTTTTCAGCTTCTCACTGTAGCTTCTCTTGGCTGCCTTGATCTCCTTTGATAGTCTGTTCCTGGCCTGCCTGTACCATGCCCAATCTCTACTGCTGTAAGCTTCTTCCTTGTCCTCACGCAGATTCCTGAGATGTGGAGTAAACCATGGCTTGTTGTTCCCAAAGGTGCAGAAGATCTTGGTCTGCACATACATGTCCTCACAGAAACTGATGTATGATGTCACCACATCAGTCAGTTCATTTAAGTCAGTGGCTGAAGATTCAAAAACAGTCCAGTCTGTGCATTCAAAGCAGGCCTGCAGCATCTGCTTCGATTCCTCAGTCCACTTTTTAACAGTGTGAACCACGGGTTTGGAAGCTCTTAGTTTCTGTCTGTAAGTTGGGATGAGGTGGATAAGACAATGGTCCGAAAGTCCCAGAGCAGCCCTGGTAACAGCATGTTATGAGTCCTGAAAGCTGTGTGGTCCAGTGTGTTTTTGTCTCTGGTGGGACACTTAATATGCTGTCTGTATTTTGGGAGCTCATTTGAGAGGTTTGCACTGTTAAAATCTCCCAGTATTATGATGAAAGAGTCAGGGGTTTTTTCTCCACGTCTGTAATCAGCTCAGCAAGATGTTTTTCTGCGGCAGAAGTGCAGCCATGCGGTGGAAAATATGAGCCGATTATTATCAACGAGGAAAACTCTCTCGGTGAATAACACGGTTTGCAGATTATGGAAAATGACTCCAGATCCGGACTACATGTTTTCCCCAGCACTTTTATGTCTCTGCACCAACCTGCGTTTATATAAAAGCAGATTCCGCCTCCTCGCTTCTTCCCCGATAGATCCGCGCTGCGATCGGCTCTGAACAGCTGGAAGTCTGGCAACAGTAATGTGCGGTCCGGGATGTTTTCACTCAGCCATGTCTCGGTGAAGCAGAGAACCGCTGATCTGCTGTGTTTTTACCGGCAAGAAGAAGCAGCTCGTCCATCTTGTTGCTTAGAGAGCGGACATTTGCCTGGTGGATTGAAGGCAGTGGTGTAGGAAGTCCTCTTTTGCGGAGCTTTACCAGGGCGCCAGCTCGCTTTCCCCTCCGAAGCTTCCGGCGCAGTATCCCGTAGAGTGCCGTCGCTCCGCTTGCCAGAAGCTCAGTGAACCTTGGATCGATGAAGCATGAGGAAAAAAACCCAAGAGAGGACTCTCTGATGTTGAGAAGTTCCCCTCTACTGAATGAGACCACATAATTGTGGCCCGAGACCACAGTACCGTGGCTCGAAAAACATATAAACACACAAAATACAAAAACAAAGACAGAGCGAAGCTCCGTGGCTGCCATCGTCGGCGCCATCTTGGCCATACTGGCCAGTTGATGTTACACCTTTATATTTCTACAGCTGTTTACTCAAAATAATAAAAATGAGCGGGCGGCTTTTAAACCTTTTTCTTTAACAAGGTTAAAGAGGCCTTTTAAACTCGTATCACTCCCCCCGGCAGTATTTTTGACCGTTCTTATGGAATAGTCAGGACCCAACAACCTTACCCGGGTATGCCCATCTACAGGGGTTGGACAATGAAACTGAAACACCTGGTTTTAGACCACAATAATTTATTAGTATGGTGTAGGGCCTCCTTTTGCGGCCAATACAGCCTCAATTCGTCTTGGGAATGACATCTACAAGTCCTGCACAGTGGTCAGAGGGATTTTAAGCCATTCTTCTTGCAGGATAGTGGCCAGGTCACTACGTGATACTGGTGGAGGAAAACGTTTCCTGACTCGCTCCTCCAAAACACCCCAAAGTGGCTCAATAATATTAGATCTGGTGACTGTGCAGGCCATGGGAGATGTTCAACTTCACTTTCATGTTCATCAAACCAATCTTTCACCAGTCTTGCTGTGTGTATTGGTGCATTGTCATCCTGATACACGGCACCGCCTTCAGGATACAATGTTTGAACCATTGGATGCACATGGTCCTCAAGAATGGTTCGGTAGTCCTTGGCAGTGACGCGCCCATCTAGCACAAGTATTGGGCCAAGGGAATGCCATGATATGGCAGCCCAAACCATCACTGATCCACCCCCATGCTTGACTCTGGGCTTGCAACAGTCTGGGTGGTACGCTTCTTTGGGGCTTCTCCACACTGTAACTCTCCTGGATGTGGGGAAAACACTAAAGGTGGACTCATCAGAGAACAATACATGTTTCACATTGTCCACAACCCAAGATTTGCGCTCCTTGCACCATTGAAACTGACGTTTGGCATTGGCATGAGTGACCAAAGGTTTGGCTATAGCAGCCCGGCCGTCTATTTTGACCTGGGAGCTCCCGACGGGACAGTTCTGGTGGAAAAAACAGGAGAGTTGAGGTGCACATTTAATTCTGCCGTGATTTGGGCAGCCATGGTTTTATGTTTTTTGGATACAATCCGGGTTAGCACCTGAACATCCCTTTCAGACAGCTTCCTTTTGCGTCCAAAGTTAATCCTGTTACATGTGGTTCGTCCTTCTTGGTGGTTTGCTGACATTACCCTGGATACCGTGGCTCTTGATACATCACAAAGACTTGCTGTCTGGTCACAGATGCGCCAGCAAGACATGCACCAACAAATTTGTCCTCTGTTGAATTCTGGTATGTCACCCAAAAAATTTTGTATGCATTTCAATATTTGAGAAAAAAACTGTGCTGTTACCCTGCTAATTGAAACTTTCACACTCTACTCTTAGGTGCAATGTGCAATCAATAAAGACTGGCTACCAGGGGTCCATGAAACCTCCCACACAAAAAATGACGGGTGTTTCAGTTTCTTGTCCAAACCCCCATTTGTTTTCTGCACTAGGTTCTGTTATATTCAATTTTTGCAATAATTTTTTTATATTGGAGTTCATTTGTGGACATTTGCATGTGCTTTATTTGTGTTGTATTTTGTAGTATTTTTTTTGTTATTGTTTTTGCCCCTTTTTTTGTTTGCTTCTAAGTGTGAAAAAAGTGCGTTGGAAAAATTGATATTGAATTGTGCCCTTTATTAAAAAAACCCTGTTTTAATTTTTTTATCAAAAAAAATTTTGGGTTTTCATTGCATCTAAAATGGAGCGTAATACCCAGACCAATAGAAAAATGCTACATGATATAAAAATACGAGGTTTTCTAATATACTTAGTTAGGGGTGCAGGGTCGGTAGGGGGGCAACACAAAAATCTTGCCTGGGGTTTTCCCAAAAATGGCAAAGGCCACTCTGCGTAGCGGGATGGCTGATGACACGAGCCTTTTTCTGACGGAGGTTTTTTCCCTTTTTAAAAGGGAGTTTTTTCTCTCCACTGTCGCTACATATATTTTTCCGTATGGGGGTTTTCCCGAAAAAGTCAACCCAAGCGAGGGGTCCACTTTTTGCTACATCCCTAAAAGGGAAAGCCATAGAATTGCACAAATATATGAAATGTTTTAAAAAGGCTGCTTAAAAAAAAAACATCAAACCCAAAATTCTAAAAAAAATGTCAGGGCATGTTAAATTATAACCCCGCTTAAGTTTCATTTAATTTCAATGTCAAAACAAAAGGGGGCTTTTTACGAAATTTGGATCCAAAAAATTCTGCCTCCCGTAAAAATCTTTTCCCGTCATATGATCCTAAAATGTCAGGGTTTTATGCACCACCAGGGCAGAGTGAAAACTGCTAGCTTAGTGAAAAAATGAATGGGATCCCAAAGGGCAGAAATGTGGCTCCCCTTTTTGTACAACAAATTTAAACTTAAGCAAAAAATATTTTGTCATCTATTGAACCCCCACTGTAAATCATTTTATCAGGGAAAATCAACACTTCCCAAAAGGGAAACTCCAAAGCCCCCATGCACACAGTAAATACAGAGGTTTAAGGGCAAAAGTTCTTTTGAAAAAAATTTATGGTATTTTTTTTAATTTTTTTCTTTTTTCATGTGGTTTTTAAAAAAAAAAATTTTTTCCCTTCAAGGGGTTTATTTGCCCTTGGTACAGGGCAGCAAAAGCCTTGGCTGTGAAAAAAAAAATGTTTTTGTGACCAATACTGCAATAATCCCAGGGAAAAAGTGGGGAAAAATAAAGAAAAACAAGGAAGCAGTTTTGTGGGGCCCGGGGCCGACTGTATGGTCAGATTTCATTTTAGCCCATAAGCTCTTTTTTTTGATCAATTTAGGGAAAAAAAATTATAAAAAACCCCATGGTCTGGTTAATTTCGTCCCTTCATTCCCCATTATGTTTTTTTCCAGAACTGCTGCGTCTTTTCCAAACAAAAGGAATAATCAGGCAGACAAGCATAGGGGGCCCAGTTAGCTCCCGGGAAAAAACCTGCATGATATGCCCAGGTTTTAAAAACAGTGTCTTTTTATAGCACTGTTCAAAGTAAGGGAAACCCAAAAGGGTTTACAATATCAAGAAAAAACATTGGGAAGAAAGTTTGAAAAAAATTTTTTTTGAGGGTTTCCAAGCCCAAAATTTTTTAAGGGGTTTTTGGGTTTAAGGGTCTAGGGGGAAAAAAAGAACAAAGAACCTGTGGGCTATAAGCCGGGAAAATTGTACGTTGGACACTTGGGACATTTAAAAATGTAAAAATTTTTGAAGGTAAGTGGTGCTTGTCCAGTTGCCCCCCAAAAAATCAAAAGAAAAACCGAATCAACTTAGAAACTGTTTTGGGCCCGTTTAACTAAAAAAAGCCGCCCGTGGTGTTTAAAAATAAAGTTTTCCCCAAAAAAGGGGTATGGTGGGGTGCCGATAAGGGGGCAGTTTTTTTATTAAGTTTAAAACAGGACTGCATGGTGGCGTCGGGGTTA